>JANGFI010001775.1:0-30424 GCA_025758705.1 Goffeauzyma gilvescens
CCCCCCCCCCCGCCCCCCACCATCCTCTCTGCTCACACTCGCTCACCTCACCCCGCCACCTACCAGGAAAAAGCGGCTCTCGCCAAAAAAGAAGGCTACCTAGCCCCCTCCCCCAACATCGGTCGATCCTCTCGCCAAACCATCTTCGTCGACACTTCCACCGTGTACCCGCACACCGCCGGCAAGCTTGAGCGAACCTGCACGACCAAGCGATACGGACTTTGGGTCTCGTGCCCCGTTTTCGGCCCGCCCCCATTGGCGGCGAAAGCGGAGTTGATTCTCGCTATTTCTGGAAATTATCAGGCCAAGAAGTATGTCAGTCATGTGCTTGTGCCTGCCGTTGGTAGAAAGGTTTTGGATTTGGGTGCGAACGTGGAAAGGTGAGTGTTACTGTCTTTCCGGGCCCTTTCCGTCTTTTATGGCAGGAACCGGAGCTTTGCCCGCCGCGCCTTCGTATTTCCTGCAAATCATATCCTCCATGCAAAAACTGACGTTCAATCCTCCATGGACTGCTCTTGCACGCGATCTCCAGAGCAATGTCATTCAAACTCGTCGGCAACTCCATGACCCTCGGCATCATCGAGATCCTCGCTGAATCCATGACCCTCGCCGAGCAAACCGGTGTCGGCGCTGACAAACTGTACGAGCTCGTCGAAGAATTCTTCCCTGCACCCTCTTTCTTGGGCTACGGCCGGAAAATCCGTGACAACAACTTCAATGGTGAAGATGGATTCACACTTCAAGGTGGCATTAAAGATGCTGGAAATATTCGAAGACTCGCAGAGGAAGTATCAGTGCCTATGCCGATCGTGGATATCGCCCATCAACACCTCATTGCGGCGAGAGCGAATGGTGGAGATAAGTTGGATTGGTCTGCCTTGGTCGGCGGTCAAAGAATCTCAGCGGGTTTGGCACCGTTCAAGACACAACCGAGGTTGGTCAGAGATGATTAGGGAACGAAACAGACCAAAGGGGAGAAGAGATTTCGGATCTGTAATTGCCACCACATTGCACACCCAGAAAAAAAAGAAAAGAGAAAAAAGTAGAAAAGAATAAAGATGCCGACAAAGAAGACCGACCTCTTGGAAGATATAAAGACAGATAACAACAAAAATTAAAATCGCGTAGAACAAAGAATCGACAGTACGAAATGACAAATTCAAAAGGAATGAATATGAACTTGATTGATTCTGTAATCTTGATCCCAGAAGATAAAAATCCATGAGGTCGCCACCTCAACTTGGAGCAACTGATTCCAACAGTGGAAGTAATATCCCGCTCACGAATATCGATAGCTTGCATTCCGTGTGGGCTGTGACCAAATCAGAAATCGCGTGGCAATTTGCAAGCGAAGAGAGAAGATTTTATTCCTCCACATGAGGAAAAAGAACCATCACGCTGGCCAAGTATCCATCGGCACCGACCTCAAACCTCCTCATGCTCATTTATGCAACCCCGTATTTGCATCAGTGTGTGTCAGCTTGCGACTGATTGCTTTGAGAGTGCAGACTGAGGGATAGGTAGTTCATCACTGACACAGCCGAAGATGCACAACGAGTACTCAATGCTAAAGATCGAGTCTGCGGTGTTTATGAATGCTTTTTCCACGTCACACAGTAAATCGACCTGGCAAGCAAAGGCCCTCAAGCGGGCAGAGATTCTGCAACGTCCCTTGACTCCATAACTTTCCGGAGTGACATGATCTTGCGCTTACTTTGAGATGTTGCTCCTTGTGGTCATGTGCTCCCCATACTACGCGGCGTACAAGCACAACTCTTCCAAATGACATCCTCAAAATATTTCACAAGGCTTCTTTCTCTAACACATGGATATCAGGTAGGAGCATAGAGTCTTTTTTTTCCGCATATGACCGATATGACCGAGAAGCTTGTGCGTCTCAGCACATCACAACTTGGCGAGAAGAAGTCCACTTTGTGGAAAATACCTTCTTGCACCGCAGTGGCACTCGACATATGTCAGATTTTTGCCCCAGCGTGACTATTGAAACAGCGTGGCGGTTCGGTTTACCTGTAATTTCACGCCCCTCAAGCCGTTTCCTCGGCTTTTTTGCTTTGATTTCACTTGTTTTGGGTCATCTCAGTTCAGGCTCAAGCCAAGAGGTCCCAGTCGATTCATATATCAGTTGCGATCTAAGCGAGGTAGTCGAAGTCATTCGGCATCACCTTACCCCCTTTGAATCCACTGTGACGGATCAATGCACACCAAAAAGCGGGGCATGGCGGCGTTTTCGGGTGGAATCCGGGGCACTCTTGTGCCGGCTGCGAAACGCGGCCCCTTATCAGATTAGCAAGCGTGTTGCATTTTCATGCGTTTTGTTCCCTTTTGCCATTCCGGCATGTATATCTCGTCTTCTTTCCGGCTACCGACATATATAATACTACTTCTATACGAGGCGTTCTCAGTTTCCAAGTAGACAGAACTTGATGCCATGCGATGAGGTATCTTCCGCGTCATTTTCGACTCATCCTCTTAACACTGACGCTACTGGTCTTGGCGTATGCTCAATTGCTCCCTCGATTACCTGTCTTTCAAGAGCAACACAATAGAATGATACCTGTTCAGAGCAATGTCATTGTCATCGGCGGATCCTACGTTGGTTATGTGAGTGAATCCGTCTGCCATCGATGAACATGAGAAGCACACTGACGGCAAACCCTATACCTCTTGTCGACAGAACATAGCGCAACAGCTAGCAAAGGCACTCCCGGCGACTCACCGTGTAAGTGCGACGTGGGTTACAAGTTCGGGGACTTCACAAGCTGACCTAAAAGGTGATTTCTACAGGTGCTCCTAATTGAACCGCATAGTCACTTCCACCATCTCTTCGCCTTTGTGAGTGCTATGTCCTCCGTTTTTCTTGAGATCGAAAGTTCTAACTCCTCCATTTATCTACTGGAACAGCCACGCTTTTCGATTGTTCCAGAGCATGAGCACAAAGCTTTCGTTCCCTATACCGGTATCTTCTCGAAGATCCCCACGCCGCACAACCACGCCGTCGTTCGTGCCAAAGTGTTGAATGTGACCCCAAAATTTGTCAGTCTCGACCGACCTTGGCATGGTCAAACGTCGTTGCCTTATTCCTATCTGGTACTTGCGACCGGATGTCGACTCCCTGCACCCGGAAACGTTGCTTCGGAAGAAAAAGCTGGCGGCATCGACTACTTCCGCAAATTGCAGGCGACAATGAAGGATGCCCAACGGATTGCCATCATCGGCGGAGGTGCAGTGGGGGTGCAGATGGCTTGTGACATCAAAGAGGTCTATCCGGACAAACAGGTTACCCTGATCCACTCGCGACAGAACGTCATGTCGCGATTTGACACGCGATTGCACGATATCATTGAGGAGCGAGCTCGAGAGTTGGGTATCGATCTCGTTCTTGGGAGAAGAGTGGCGATCCCAAAAGAGGGCTATCCAAAGGCTGGACCTTACAATGTCGAGCTCCAAGATGGGACCGCCATCCCGACCGACCTGGCGATAACAGCAACCGGTCTCACGCCAAACAGCGGACTTCTCGCCGATCTTTCACCTTCTGTGATCAACCCAGCCAACGGGTTCGTCAAAGTCCGACCGACTCTTCAGTTTGAACCTGAGCAGTTCGACAACATGTTTGCGCTGGGGGATATCGCGGATTCGGGTGCGAACAAAGCTGCCAGGCCGGGAATTCAGCAAGGTGAGGTTGTCACCAGCAATATCTTGGCAATGATTGAGAAAAGAGACTTGACGGCCAAGGTCGCGGTCGACCCCCCTGCGATTCATTTGTCATTGGGTTTGGTGAGTTCACTTTTCGTTCTCGCTTTGAGTGGGCGATATGTACCACAAGCTGATCGTGTTCTTCGTATTATAGGAGAAGAACGTCGTCTTCCGCAACCCCAACAATTCATCGGAGGAGCCCATGATTATTCATCGAACCGAGTGAGTTTTTGGAATAATTAGAAATGGTTTTAAAGGAACGCGCTGACTAAGTCTGCTTTGGAATACGCTGTGATTGAACAGTGGCGTGAAAGATATGGGTGTCGAACGACAATGGGTCAACCGAGGCATTCTTGTCGACAGAGCTGAGCTTTATCACTCCTAAAATCTTTCGAAAGATTGATATACTTTCCGCTTATGAGGAACGTGCGATGCAGAAGATATAAACGAGCGACATTGAAACGGACAAGAGTTCACCTTTATCGAATCTCATGTACCCAGCAATGAACTATCTGGCGAATTCCATATTTAAATGCCGTACATGCATCAATCCATTCTTGTCTTCTTGATTGTGTATGTGGCATCGTATGTGAGCTTTGAACATTTGCTCAAGTACAGAAGATGCATTATGCTACGTATAAGATGCCAATGAACGTCCTGCGGGACAAATGTTCCTCTTTGCGTGGTGAGCTGATCGCGTGGCGGTCGTCAGGGATGGCGCGGGAGAAAAGGGCGGGGGGTTGGGGGTTGTTCTGGGACATACATGGTCCCGTAGGAATCAATCTACTTGCTTGTGACTCAGTTGATTATTGTATGATCGACGATGGCTATACAGTACACTGAGGATATTCGACGTGCAATGAGGCAATCTCGCGGGCAACGCAAGCGAGTCGCAGCCAAGCACATCAATCGTTTCGGACCGATCGACTCGCTGCGCTCGACCACTTGCGGGGCTTCACTTGGTTGGAAATTAGGTTGAACCGAATCACGTCATCTGAACCAGAAACAAGTTCGCCCGTCAAACGTACCCCGTCTTCCTCATGATAATCAAACGCGATCGATTATGAGGTTTTTTATTATCTAATTACTTGTCTGCTTGATGGTTGGTCGAGTTCCCTGAGAACGTCTCATCCCGTGCGAACGATCACATCATGCAGCGGAGCTGACCGAGATGAAGACAAAGATATCGAAGTCTCCAATGCAACCCCTCCATTCCGCTTTTCAGCACCTCTTTCTCCCGCACTTCTTCCACTTTCCCGACACTTGCCGATCACTGTCATATCTGCGGGGGCCGCCACCACCATTGTTCCCTGCATCTCATCCGCCGGAACGTACTGGCACCGAGGACTCGATATGCCTCTGACGATGGCCTGGCGTTAGAAGCATGGAATACCGCCAATGGTTGTACAAATGAGGAAAGGTCATGTTCCTTCTCTCCTAAATATATCTGCATCCTCTGAGCGAGCTCTCGATACCGCGACAAAATCAGCTTCCGGCAAACAACGATTTATTGAAACAACTTCCATTTAGCGCATAGCACAGCTCGCCTCGCCTTAGAGCCAATACAGATCTACTTTTTGCACATCTTCAGGTGTGCCAGCCCACATTTGATATCTTTTCACACGGAAGTCACGCTCCATGGATGACGTTAAATTCGCTCCTACGGTGTTTCCCGCCAGCGATCCTTCCGTCCTTATCATCGGCGCAGGTATTAGTGGCTTAATCAGTGAGTGTCTATTTGCGCCATTCAACTAGGTCTCGAACTCTCTTCTCAACTCGTCATCTTCTCAACTCGCAGCTGCTAAAACGCTCTACGAAGATGGATTCACGAACTTGACCGTGGTCACCTCGGCTGATCGTGTCGGAGGAGTTTGGGCACAGGGTGATGATGGAGGTGTTTATCCCGGTTTGCTGGTAAGCTTCTCGTCCTCCTAGTCATCGGTCGTCTCCCTGACGGTATTCAAATTTCTTTCTTGGATTTTCATCCCCATCACTTTAGACCAACTCCGCGTACGGAAATTTTGAGCTCTCGGCTCTATCGATGCCGCAGGAGGACCTCGAGGTGAACGAACATCGTATCCGAGGGGACACCGTGTCTCATTATCTTGAAGAGTTTTATCGTCTTTTCTTGGAGGGTCGAGTGACGTTCAGGTGAGAGGGGAGGAAGCAATCTGCCTTGTATCACAGACGAATATCGAGGGAAGAAATTGACCTGGTCGAAGACGTAATATTTCTTGTCGTTTAGGTTTTCGACAACAGTCATCGGAATGACTCGAGCTGCTCGGGAAGATGGACAAGGAACAGGAAAAGGATGGACTATCACGACAGAGGAAAAAATTTCGAGCCAAAAAGAAAGCTCACACTGGGATAAGGTTGTGTTAGCGCAGGGAGTAAGTAATTGCGATCGAGAAATCGGCAACCACCTTTTTGGCAACTTTTTGGGCGTACTGACAAACAGTGTCACATAGCCTCACTCGATTCCTTCTTTCCCTGACTCCCTCCCTCCACCATCCGTCTCGGCATTCAAAGGTATCCTCTTGCACACATCTCAGGTCCACAGCAATGCAGACGCCCAGATTCTTGCCTATCCCGGACCGATCGTGGTGATTGGTTGTGGGAAGAGTGCTATCGATTTAGCAGCGAGATACGCAGCAAAAGGAAAACAAGTGTCAATCGTGTTTCGGAAGGTGAGCGGTAAAGCAAGTCCAACTATGGATTCTTGGGACGCACATCAGGCCCAGAGAAGAAACTTGCAACTGCTGAGGACCCATTTGAAAAAACAGGCTAAATACTTCTCGGGGCATAATCTGCGAACGGATTACTTGCTCAAAACTCGGTGAGTCAATTGCTGCATTAAGAACCAATGGAGAAGTCCAGGGGGAGGGACACGACGCTGATCAAGTCTGTTGCCTACAGTCTGATATCGACCATACACCCAAATCAAGCTCTCAGAACACTCATCGAGCGTCTCATTCACCAGACTAGTTTAGGATCTTGGTATCTTCGCCGGTGGCAGCGGAAACAAGACGTCGGGAGGGTAAGAAACCAATCTCTCTTATCGAGATACATGGTAACCGTTGCTGACCATACATTCTGCTCCACAGAATGCTTCACTGAAGGTCGAAGAGAATTCTCCGTTATATAGAGATGATATCGAGCCTATTTGGAGGTGAGTCTCTTCCTCCCCACCTTGATCACGAGGTATGCAATGAATTTCCATCGATCTTATTCCAAGGCTGATGCATAAATCATTTCGTCCACCAGAGGACCCGATGTGAATGGTGGTCGGTCATCAGCGACTCGGGAAAATTCTTTCCACGTGCTTGTGTCGAATGATAAGATCAAAGCAATAAGAGGCGTTGGGCCGGCTGCGATATCAGCCGATGGGAAAGGCTTGGTGCTCAGCAGCGGCGAGACATTACCCGCCGGGGTCATTATTTGCGGCACAGGCTTCAAATCATCTTTTGATTTTATATGTGAGTACAGTCGCCCTCTCCAAAATTTACTTGAGTAGAACCTAACCCCTGTTGTCCGAACCAGCCAAACCCGAACGGGTATCGTTAGGCATTGAACCCACCATGCCACAGTCAAACACCAAGTCGGTTCTCGAACACCACGTTTCGCTAGCCAATCCACCAGCACCACCCTCTCTCGAACTTGCTTCACACATCTACAAGGGGATCGTACCATTCGGTGCATTTGAGGAACGTGACTTGGTCATGAAGTGAGTTACATTGCCGTTGCGGTGGGTACGATGAGAGAGCTAACGACGACCTGCTTCATAGTGGGTTCCAAGCCGTACTGGGACTTCCTCTGACGGCTGAAATTGCATCACACGTGAGTTTGACGATGTCTTCACAGAGGTTTATCGATCCTAATCGTCCCCATTTCGCAGTGGATCTCTTCTTTCTTCCAGTTCGATCCAAATCTTCGTCTTCCATCGAATTCGAAAGAGGCATATGACCATGCGGAAAAGCACGCGAATTGGCTTCGGGCAAGATACCCGCTGTCTTCCCTAGGCTATGATACTCAGAAACACTTCCCGTTAAACAATGCTTCGGTGAGTTTTCACCAAATGAGTTCGCACGATCTCTTTCTGACATAATGTACCTCGTTAAGCAATACAACGATGGATTGCTGGAAGATTTAGGGCTCGAGACCTTCCGGGAGGACAGAGGCTGGTTCGGTCTTGGTTGGTACTATGTGAGTCTTATAGAGCCTGGATGCCATTCCTGTCTGGAATGATATACCGGCGGTCATGCTTATTGGCCTACATTTATCTTTGCTCAGAACCTTACGGAGAGCCGAAATTACCAACAATTGGCGAAGGAGAGACTGGAGTTGCGTCTTAAAGGAGGAAAAGGCAACCGCAGGTGGTACAGCTCCTTCTTTTCGTGGATTGGACTCTCGATATAGAACCCCCCTCCACGACTTCCCGGTTATTGCAGACTTGTGTACCATGCGGCGAATGATCACGCCATTGCCTAGACCTCCAATGATGATGAGTAACATGTTGTCGTTGACGTGATAGGCGCTTAATTGTGGAAGATTCTGCATCTCGGGCATACCCGTTATCGGGAACTTTCTTCTAACGTTCCATTCATTGACTATAAGACCACTTGATTATCTCTTTCGAAGCCGCTGATACCTAGCAATATGTGAGTTGCCGTCCGCCATAAAATCCTTAGCAACGATCTCTCTTTACCCATACGTCCCAACATGGTCGCCGTAAGCAAGTTCGTTTCTAACCCTTCGGAGCGTATCTCGTTCCCTGTGGGAGGCGAACAAAGGCCAGAGCTTGCTATTCCGGCATGGGTCGCCCCCACGGAAACCAAAGCAGTTTGTGAGTTGCCATGGGCGCGAGCTGTGTGAAGAGTATCTTAGGCTGATAGGCGCTGATTTACAGCTGAATGGGCGAATCTCGAGACGATCGACCTGAGTCTATTTGACTCACCCGATGCCGCAGTACGAGAATCCCTCGTGGCAAAGACAAAAAAAGCGCTCACCACTGATGGCTTCATGTTTGTGGTCGGACTCGGTGTCCCTCAGGAAGTCATCGAAAGGCAGTTAGCGATCGCTCAGCACATTACGACCGGCGCGAGCATCGAAGAGAAACAACTCTACGCAGCCAATCTCGACGAGGGATCTTACCGAGGTTATAAATTGAGGGGAATCTGGAAAAAGGAAGGTGCTGTGCCTGATAACATCGAGGTAAGCGCTTGCGATTCCTTTCTCAGCGGTTTCCACTGTACTGATTTGTCTCTTTCGTCTGTCTGAAGCATTACAACCTCGAGACGGAGTCCTTCGCGCCGGACGCCAAGCACGGCCCGGCTGTTGTTCCTTTCCTTCCGGAGATCCGAGAGTTCGCCCACCATACCTACCACCACATCGTTCGACGAATTCTTGGCCTTATTTCGCTCGTCCTTGGCCTTGAGGAAGATGCGCTTTGGAATTTGCATGACCATGAAGAGCCAATCGGGGCAGCCTGCCAAAGGTTCATGGCGTATTACCCGAGAACCGAAGCGGAAGAGAAATCCACCACGGGGATTTGGACAAAGGGTCATACAGATTGCGAGTACTATTCAGCTATCGTTCATGCGTCATAATCCCGGCTCATCCAAATTGTTTGTGCCAACCAGACAACACCGTCTCGCTCCTCTTCTCGCAACCAATTACTGCACTTCAAATTCTGACCCCTGAGAACGAATGGAAATGGGTCAAACATGTCGAAGGTGCTGCTGTTGTGAACGTGGCGGATGCCCTTGACTGTAAGCTCTCCCTTTACCTCAATTCATGGAAGACTCTGCTGATATGGTATCCACGCCGTAGTCCTCTCCGGCGGTGTCCTCAAAGCGACTCGTCACCGAGTCATTAAACCCCCTGTCGACCAAGAGGATTACATTCGATACATTCTTATCCACTTTGCTCGTGCCAAATTGGATTTGCCATTGAATCCTATCTTGGAATCACCCCTTGTCAAAGCAGAAGGCAAACACCCATTTCAAGACCGCCTAGATGCCGGAGACAGGGCACCGACACAGGGAGAGTGGCTGACGGAGAGGATTAAGCGCACGGGCAACGAGTTATGTGAGTCTCTGCTGACTTCGTTCGAGAAGGAGGAGAATATAAACTGATACTCTGATTCGTTCTCAGACGATCGAAATGCGAGGGAGCCCAAAACGGGACTGGTTACAGAAGAGGTTCTCGGCAGGAAAATTGAGTACTATGTGTAGAAGAATCGAGACGTGAATTTAGTTGGACTGACCACGAAAGATTGCAATCCCACTGTTTAAAAAATCCTTCATGACGTGATATTGGAGAACGCGTAAAGGCTTCCTTCTGAGCTGTCTGAAATCGCTGCAAGGTTATAGGAGGCAAACATAAAGGGCACAAGATGAAATAGATAAGAGGCTCCCTTTTGAAATCACTGAAGTTAAACCAATGTTACTGGAGTCAAGCTCGAACGGCCTGAGATGGAAAGATGAGACTGTTCGGAGACAGTCCTATATTAGTAACGAATTGTATGAGAAAGCGAACTAGCGACCTGATCTCAGTCATGTAACGGCATATACTTGAAGCGTCAGAAGGGTCTAGCCTGGGATCTCAGCCGACGCCCGCCACCGGTCATCGATCGGTTAAGGCCGGGCGTGCGCGACGCGGTTGCGACATGGTCATTCACAGGCGCCGTTTACCGAAATGCTCTGAACAAGGCTTGGTCTGAAATTGCGACATTGGCGACAATCACTTCCAGCCACATCTGCGCAATATCTAAAATGAAAAGATTATTTGCATTCCTCAGGCATCATTTGTCGCCCACAGGCACGCCTTCTAGATCCCTCAAAAAAAGGCACTCGTCTCTATGTTCGACGTTCATCTTCGATCGCAGGCACGTCTTCGGCAGTTTCAGGATTGCTCGTCACGACCTGTAAGAGACAAGCTCTGGCTGAAGAGACTTGAGATAAAGAACTTTGCTGAGGTCGTTTTCCAGGACTGCGAACCCTCCAGTATGCTCTACGGGATTACTAAGTCAAGAATGGAGAACCCTGCATCAAACAACGAGTAGTTTGATGACTATATAAATATTTCTCGAAGCTGATGCGCACATGTTATCGCCGATCCAAGGTTCCAAGCTTTCTCAGTGCGTTTGCAATCAACCAGGCGGTACTATAATTCCTTAACGATGGCTGTTCCCTACAGCGACGACAAGGATGGGGTGGAGAGCCTGCCAAAGAGTGCTGAAGCATCAATCGCTTCCTCTCCAGTCAAAACGCCCTGGTACGGCTACATTTGGGATGCCTTCGGCAAGCCCCCCGCTGAACGGCGTTTGCTACTGAAGCTCGACCTCACACTTCTCGTGTTCTCGGTTCTGGGTTTGCTGATCAGATATATCGATCAGACCAATTTATCGACCGCATGTAAGTTGTTACAAACGTTGACCACACATATGGGCTGGACTGACAAGTATCTTCCCTCACAGTTGTATCGGGAATGAAAGAGGAATTACACGGCTATGGATTGCAGCTCAACTATGCCAATACCTGTGAGAGCGACGACCACTGCTATGAATCTCAATTCAATCTGACCCCCTAGATCTCTCTTCCACCTAGGTTGGACCGTAGGATATGTCATCGGCCAGATTCCTGTCACGATGCTACTGAACAGAGTGTCCCCGCACTAGTAAGGAGAGACCGTGGCTATGGAGCAAGGAAGGTGCTGATTAATTTACTTTTTGTCCTCACAGCGTGATCTTCGGATTGGAATTCACTTGGTCTTTGCTTACCCTGTGTACAACATGGGCAAAGAATTGGAATCATGTCTACGTCATTCGATTCTTTGTTGGTTTGTTCGAATCTGGATACTATCCTGGACTGTAGGTTCCCTAATTGACTTGCGCAAGGATCGTTTTGACCGTGGGTATCTCTCTCTCCCCAGACTCTTCTTGATCGGCTCCTGGTACAAACCTGATGAGCTTGCGAAGCGGTCAAACATTTTCCAGGCGGCAACCGCTGGAGGTACACTCATATCGGGTGTAATGCAAGCTGGAGTGTACCGAACGTTGAATGGCAAGCACGGAATGGCTGGATGGCGGTGGATATTTGCAGTCGATGCGATGATATCCATCCCGATCGCTTTCTGCGCCTTGTAAGTTTCGCGTTCATGCTACCTTTGTGCGGTGCGAATCAGGGCTGACGGCTCGTGATCGTTGTCAGCTTCTTTATCCCCGACCTACCCAGCAAGATTAAGCCGAACTGGATCTTCAAACCGGAAGACATAGCACTTGGTCGATCTCGCATGAAATCTGTGGGACGACAAGGTCCAAAAGCAGGATCTTTCAACTTGAAATTCTTTATCTCCCTCCTAAGCGAATGGCATATCTGGATGTTTACGCTCTGCTATTCACTCTACATTTTTGCCCAAAGTAAGCAAAGTCGACTATTGGCTTCGTTTGAGAAATGCTGATGGACTCCAATTCTAGACCCGCAGCAGTCCATGGCATTTTGGCTCAAATATTCGACCGATCCCAAGTATACGGTGGAGCAAATCAACTAGCGAGTCTGATTTACGACTGATTTCGCCACACCTATCTCCGCCTATGCTAATGTCCCTCTATTTGCACCTTGTAGTTATCCGTGCGGTATCTGGGCTACTCAAATCGTTTCTGCTCTTACGTTTGCCTGGCTATCCGACTCTGTTCTTCGAGGAAGAAGATGGCCCCCTTTGGTGTTTGTTGCCGTCTGGCACATGATTGATACTGCCGCTCTTGCCGGTCTTCCTTTGTATCAAGAGAATCGAGTGATCCGATGGGTGTTCTATTACTTGTCAGGGGTGGTAAACTGTACGCCTGGTCTGCTATACGCATGTGAGCACCACAAGAGATCTCCTGACGTTCTCATCGAGCGTTTCTAATTGTCCTTGGCACATCTAGGGTGCAGCGAGATTATTGGTAATTCTTCGGAGAAACGAGGCATTGTGATGGGCACGTTCAACAGCGTTGCGTTTTCGTTCAGCGCGTGGCTGCCTCGTAAGTTGAGTTGGAGTGCTTTATGCAATCCGCCAGGAAAATAATGCTGATTTGCATCCACCCGTGACTTCAGTTCTCTTTTTCAAGCAAACGGAGCAGCCGCGTGTCCTAAAGGGAACTATTGCTGCCTCGGTTGCATCTGGAGTCCAGGCGTTCGTAATCTTAGGTGAGCCGCCACATACCATGTCACCGTCATCTCGCATAATTTTCGCTGAGGTTTCTCATCAATCGTATAACATCCAGGTATACTGTACCTTTCACAGAGGGACTTGCGCCGTGGCGTGGGGGAAGTGGAAAATGAGGATTCCGAGGCGACTAACGAGGTTGGTAAATTGGCGCAGGAATGACAGTAACAGGGGGTGGCATGAATGGAATAGTGACAGATTAGACGCAAAAAATAAATATTGCTCAGACGTTCAGCATTCCAGGCGAGGAGAGCGTGCGATGGCGCCCGAACATTGTGAATTTTATGAGAAGTACTGTCGATCTCTCTCCGGCTGGGTCCAGAGATACAGAGGCTTTCAGTCAACGAAAATCGGAAGAGTCGGCGAGTAGTGCTTTACAGATAGACGGAAAACGATACGTAAGAGGTTTGTCGCGGAAAATATTACACAAATGTATCGATCAATCGACTGCGACCAGTTCCATGTTTTGATGGAATTCAATGACGAGTCCTTTGTTGTGAAATCGGTTGACTGGAGCTTCTTGGCGAGAGCAACGATCCCTTTTTGAGTGCCACTCGAGGCTTGGCGCATGCCATGTCGCATGCAGAGCTAGATCGAGTGGAAACATATATCAGAACGAATAGAATTGGTCCAATCTGCCAAGGTGACAGTGTACATGACCCTCTAGGGTCCTCTTCCCTCACTCTCTTTGCAATCGTCGTTCACTCACCTGGACTTGGTCGACCCGACACTCAGATGGAAACGAATCCTGCTCAATCCCACAGACGCCATCCGCGTCGAACCAAGGACTGAAGCCTCCTAGTTTCGTAAAGACCTCCCTGGGCCAGTGTCGAGTGATCTCCTCCATCCCGGGACCGTTAGGTGTTAGGTGGCCCAATCCATGACGAGATGCGATGCTTGTCGTTCGGTAGGTCGGTTCGGCGATCAATACCATAGTCGTGGTGCGAGGAGGTCCTCCCGGTGACTGGGGCGGGTGCCGCAGACAATAGGGAAGGGGAAGTCGCTAGGGCGGAAAGGAGAGAGATTAAGCTGATGAAGTGCACGATGTGGACGTATGGCTAGCCGTGTTCGTACGATCTGCTCTTTATAAATGCATTTCTGTAGTTCATCTCTGCTCATTTCTCGAATAGAATCATCGAACTGGATCCGTTATATAGCACTGGAGCCTCAAATTTCTAGTCATGACAAGCAACAAAAAACGAAAAGAAGTCTCTGTCAGATCACACCAGACCAGGTTCGCTATTGCGGCATGGCACGTGTAGCACTATTTCTACTTTCGTTCGTCCGAAAGTTCGTGGGCGAACGAACTGAGGGCAACAGGTTAGGTTCTGCAGGTCCTGCCGGAGAATATATCCTCCAGGGTGCTCATGTCTTGGCACTTCAAGTTACGAAGTCCCACAAGGTCGCTTGCAACGGGAAGGTGGCAAGTGTTGTGCAGTCTAGACGGAGCCGTGAAAGTCTCATAGCTGTATCGTTATACGCCGCCAGACATTATTCGGAACTACTGCAGAGCAACCGGATCATTCCTGGCAAGACTTATGCTTTGATGGTGATAACGGAGTGTAACCACAAATGTGTCTGGTGGCGTGACGAAAGAGATAGAGATCTCCTTCCCACTCATCCCGCAAACGTTGTGGCAATAACAACTTCGGCTTCCCTTCTTCATCGTTCCTGATGTTGTGTTCCTCTACGAAGACCCCTGCTTCTCTCGTACCTCAACCCCTCGAGAAAGTTGCGCGTGAGCGACTGAACGACGGGTGGACGAGCATCGACGAACGTGCGATTGCCGCCTTGAGCAGGGATGGAGGGTCTGACTAATGTAGCGGCACCGGGGTTGATTTGCGTCCGCTTCGTTCATCTTCCTACCACTAGGGTCGGATTAGTTTGAAGTGACATGTACCTTGAATTGTTCCTCATGGAACCTCCACTTTGGTGAAATTGATGCGTGTGTATCCCGATGAACACGTCGGGAGGGGGATAGGTAAATGGCACTCATCTTCAGTATCACCCAGGTTGGTCTTTTTGCCGCCAGTGATGGCTAGTTTTACCGACGCGCATATTCTCTTGCGACGACTTTGATGGACAGGAGGGATGATACACTAGCGAATTGGTATTACAACGTCATGCACCTCCACGTTCTTTTCATTTCATTTCATTTCTTTCACGTTTCCCTTTATTCTGCATCCAACGGGCAAGTCTGTTGTTGTTGATTGACTTGAATACCACCTCTCTTCTCATGCGCACTGTCCGGGAAAGGTCTTTTCCAACCCCCCTGAGACTCTGGGGTAGCGAGCCAGAGTCGGAGAAGGTGGCGCCGAGGGGCTGGTGGGAGGTAGTCGGTGTACGCTGTACGTGCGTGGAAAACATGGGCTATCAGGAGCAGACATTATGGAGGAGACATAGTACATTAGCGTCACTGGAACACGCAAGGCAGAACTGACGGGGGTTGTAAGACTCACTGTCGGCGACGAATTGGATATCTCCAACTTTGAGGACCATATGGAGGGCTAATCTCTGAGCGGTGTTTTCCAGTACTTCGATGGCCTCAGCCTGAATGGGAGTAAGTGCCGGTATAAGCCCCGCCTCGACGTATCGACCGGCTGATCATTCAGGTTTGGAAAGTGAATCTGTCAGTATTTCATCCCTTTGTCCACGGGTATCCGGATAGACGACGCATGACTCACTCGACTTCACGAAATAGGGATCGTAGTGACTGATCACTTTTCCATCGTGGTAATAGAACACGCTCTTTTTTACCCAACCGTTCTGGCCCTCCGACACCTCGCCTTTCCTATCAAAGTACCAATCGGGTTTAGTCAGTACCTCAGCCACGTCCGGTCGCTCGGCTTGGAGTGTGTTGAAGAGATGATGGGCGGAGACGACATCGGATTCGCCACCTTCTTTGGCTTTGTGAAGACATAGGAGACCGACGATGTCGGCTGCGTCGGCGTGGAAGTACTGTCGAGCGGAGGTCCTGGAGGATAAGGTGTACGTGTCAGCGCCCATTAGAGAGGGAAGACCAATCGATGAGAAGAAAATGGGCATAACAGAGGTCGAGGAGATAATAAGAATTCTAGATTGCATAGCATGGACTCACGAGTATATGCGGACTTTGTGAATCTGGGTAGGATCGTTTCCGAGATCCTTGACGTGGCCCAGAACATGACCCTTCCCATTCTGACTAATCACGTTTCCGAAGATCGTACCGATGGCAAGGTAGATCGCAGCGGACTTGATCACTGGCCAGTCATTGACGGGAAGCCCTTGGATTAGAGTGAACCCTGGACCGTTTACAACGGTTTCGCGGATGTCCTGCAGGAACGCGGTAACAGATGGAGGGAGGGGAAAAGTTTCCTATGTGACGCAGAGGTCAGAGAGAAGGTGTTAATCGTGGAGGATACGGTAAACGGCTCCATCGATTGGATCCCTTAAGCTACCCCGGCGATCAGATGCGCCAACTAACCTTGGTGATCTCCGTGATCGGTCTCCCACTCTTTTCAAATGCATCATAAGCCTGCTCGAGCTCGGCAACATGTTCGAGAGCCCACGTCCGCTGCCATTGTTCTGGGTGTTCCCTGTACTCATCAGACTTCCATACCGTCGGACCAACGATTTTGGTCGGAAATGCAGAGTATGGCTGGATAAGTTTGAATACTTTGGGATATTGACAAGCGGTTTGAGGATACGGAAAGAGGAGTTGATGTTAGTAAGAGATATAGTCAAAATGAACGCAGGAGATGGGGAAAAAGTGAAGGGACATGAATGAAATCGCACCTGGTTCGTGCTGACCCGAAGTCAAGATGTTCTTAGAAATTGACACAGTCATGGCGTTTCCGTTCTCGAATTGATTATTGGAATGGAACGTCGAACGAGAGGTGAGCTAGCTGTTTAGTATGATGTTTTTTGTCATATCCGCTTTGGATCTATTATTAGGGGAATGAATTCGGAAGAAGGTAGGGCGTGTAAATATATGCGATTCGGAGACTGTCACATCCGTTACTACGTGTGTGCAGCCGCCGTCTTCGCCAGTTTTCCTTATTCTTCCTTGTCCCTCGTCTGCGGTCCCTTTTCTTATGTTTTCCAACTTTCTTTTTGTACCAAAGGTATCTGGGCATCTCGGTCGTTGCACAATTGGCAAATGCTCACTTGACCAGGATAAGAAACACCTCTTCGACTGCTGGTGATACTCCTATCTTATCGAGGTGTTTGTCGTCTAGGCCAGTGGCGTCCGTGCGATTGACAGCGAGAAAGAAACGCTTCAAAACGGGGGAGGGTAAGTGTATACAGTTTGACAACCATGATTGCCAACCAACCTCGCAGTCCGTCCGTACGGTTTGCTTAGAGGACGGGCTGAATAACTTTCGCTGTGACTGAATGGCAATTGCACGGTTCCATGGTGATTGCGGGTCGCAATTCCGGTCAAGAGGAGGGGCGAGACGAAAGTGGTCACGTCTTAACATTCACATCGCATCATACATAGCACTTCATTCCCCGCCTTGGCGCTGCTGTACCTACCAGTCGAGAGAGAGTACGGCGGGAGCTTGAGTTTCGACGATGGGATTTCCATTTCTCGACCCCTTGGTTATCGGCGTCGTCCGGATGACGCCATTTGATCCATTGATTTGCTTTGCTGATTGATTGTTGCGCCCTCGCGCGTTTTTGTTGCGAGGCGACTGTTGCGACCGAGTCCGGGAGTCCTTTGGTCGGTCGCCGTAGGGGTGGTTGGCCGGAGGTATCGGAGGTGGGACTTAATCATGCGAATGGGGGGGGGGGGGGGGTATTGGATGGCAAACAGGTAAGAAAGACTTGAGTATGTGAATAGATATTAATCTCGCAACATTTCGAATGACCCACCAAACCTCCATCCTGTTTCTGAGGCGAGAGGCGTGAGCAATATCTCAACAAGAGATTGTTGTAACGACGAGTTTGAGCTCACAATGTGACGCGCTATTAATAATTGCCTCTCTTCCGGTTTGTTTCCTTTCCTGGTAGTTTCCTGACATGCTCTCAATAGCATCTATGTCCAAAAATACACGCCGTAAGCCTTCTATCAAAGCTGGGTGCGAAGGAGTCTGCCGCACAGCTTCATTCGTCTCTGTTCTCATCATACGGCCGAAAACTTCTGACACAATCTCTCTCATTGGCCCGACATTCGACACAGCAATCCTTTCATTGGGGGGTCTCATAAAAGCACTATGTTGAATCTTTGCGCAACTAAGGACGGAGTCTCTGGTCTTCGTCCTCAAAGAGCTTGTAGATGGTCCGTTTTATATCCTAGGAAGACGGCTGCAAGAAGCGGTGAAAAGATTAGATGACTGTTCACTCTGTGTCAGCATGGAAGCTTCTTACGCGCGTCTCCTGCATTACAGTGTGTGCTTCAGAGTGGGGATATCGTAAGAAGAAAGGGTGCGATTTCTCACAGCCGTTACCCAAATGATGAAGGTGATAAGGTCATAAGCTTATCCATTGTCTTGTCGTATATCCCCTGTCCGATTGCATGATAGATTCCCACTTATTATTCTGCATAATCCATTGAAAAGTCACAAATTGTCCCCTCGATATTGGTGGACGACTATCGAAGAGAACCGTCAGAAGAATTCCCACCACATAGTGAACTCATCGCCCAGAGAGAATCCAAAGCAAGCCAATCCCCATTACTAGTCGGGTGACCTAGTGCGGTCCGGGTGTCTTAATGTGACTTGATGACGGTTAGGTACATCCTCCACTTTGACTGGCAAGAGCATCAGCATTTCAACGGACGTTGCTGGCCAACCTCCCTGCCCCTATCCTTTCGTCACTACCCCCCTCTGGCAACTAGCCTCCTTCCGCCACCTCCCCTCCTTTCATGGCCTGCGTTTGGGACCCTCCCGTTCCGGCGTTGCACCGAGTGCTGTCGTTTTTAACGGTCCCTTTATCTCCTATTCCCTTCCACGATCTTTCGCTACGTCTCCCACCGTAATGCTTCCTATCCTACCGACTCCCTTACCTGGGGTCGGGTCTAGGTGAAGTCGTCTGTCAGAGCGTCGACTGCAACCCGTAAACTCAGATCGATTGATGCTGCTAAGCGAGAGGGTGAGCAAGACGTCGTTAATTTGGTCCGCAAAATAAAACCAGTTGAGCCAAATTGATTGTCGCTCATCAAGCTCCAACCCAAGGCACCACCAAGCACATCGTCCAACACCGAGAGATATTACCTTCATCGACCCAATACCATCAGCCACGATGGCAGTCCCATCCGGCAAAGAGTCCCCCTATGTCTTTGTCGCTTGGCCGTCCCTGTGAGTGTCGTTCGCCCCACTATCCAAAATGCTCCAGAAAACACATTCCCTTCGCTCTATCTTCTGACTTCTCTACAATGTATCCTTTGCCCATAGCGGTCAGCTCGACCTACGACCGGCCTTGCCGTCAATCTTCTTGAAATCCACCAGAAGTTGAACATCACCTTACTCTTCACTTCCACCGTCTGCACAACCACACTGAGCGAGCTTTCGATGCTTCACCCGTCCGAGGCGGTCTCTTGTAAGTTGAATTTGATCGGCATCGACGACGCATCTCCTCCCTCGGACCCCGAGATGGTCATTGATCAGGGAGGCATGGAGGCGAACACCAGCAACGAGATCATCAAGATCTGCCTGTCATTGGCAGGAGCGCTTTCCGTTGCCTTTGCCCAGATCGTTGGCAAAGAGAAGAACGTCTGGAGCCCCGCGACAGGTGAATGGGTTGACGGGTTTGACACTGGACCAAATGCCATCATTGTCGATGTAACCATTTGTCTTTAGTCTCTCACAGTCATATGTACACCAGACGTTCTGACCCGTTTTCGCTGTCCGTTCTAATACCAGATGTTTCTCTACATGGTCCCGAAGGCTTATGCTGCTGCGGCGAAGAAACTTGGGTTGGCCGTGGATGTCACGATCCTGTAATTTTTCCCATGCCCAGCGGCTCTCTTCACTCGGTGAGACTCTGAATCGGCTTGTTTGTCAAAATCATCTATTCAGCTGACGAAATACATCTTCCTTGAAAATTAACGTCGGCTAGATTGTTCGCCTAGGAGAAGGAGGGCGGTGAGCTTTGCCGCTGGAAATCCCGATGTGCGAAATTCAAGGCGGAGCATCCGGAATTGACCTCGATTGCTTGGTGGCACATGGTGAGTACCCTCGGCCAAAGGTATACGCATATTCCCTTAACGATTTTTCCCGAATGACTTGACAGGCTTTCACCGCTCATACAGGCGCCGTCATTCTCGTCGTAGGTCATCCGCCCATGTACGACTGTGGGTGTGACTTGCTGATCTGGCGGACTCATTTAGTCAAACGAAACTGCTTACAAGCCTTCTAATTCCAAAATCTTGTCCCAGATGAATTTCAGCCCCAGACTGGTGCTTTGTCTGCGCCTGAAGCCCTCGTTATTCTCCACTCTCGGATGTACGACACCATTCATCATCCGAGCGTCAACGGGATTATCACCTCGTTGACACCCAAGCTGGAGCAGACCGGGGCTGTTAGGGCTGTAGAGGAGTGCATGATGCGAACGAAGGAGATGCGCAGACGAAGAAGAAGGTGTTTACCGTCGGGTGAGCAGATCACCTCCCCTCTTTCCTGGCAGCGCTAAGCTAATTTTTCTTCCGTGCAGACCGCAATTCTTCACGGCGATCTGGGAGAGGACGACCCAAGGTGGAATCCTTAGCGGTGATGTGCGGCAACGACAACGAGGATGAAGTCATCAAATTCATGGATGAAATCCTGATCAAGAAGGGTGAGAAGAGTATAGTATACGTCAGGTGGGATCCAAAACTATCGCAAGGCAGGAGCGCTTCCCCTACTGACAAACACTTTCCGTCATCTACCTCAGCTTTGGTAGTGTCATATTCACCGCTGGGCGACCGGACCTTATCCAGATTCTGATCGACGTTTTCCCGTGCTACGAGATTCCTTTCATTTTCGCGCTGGCGTCCCCTAGGTCGCAGACAGCAGTTTCACCCGAGATTCGACGCAAGATCAAACAGAGTGGTCTGGGAATCACAAGTGACTTTGCGCCGCAACAGAAGATTTTGGCTCACAAGGCGACTGGTTGGTATTTGGTATGTCGTGTCTCCCTTCTCTCCATGGACGCCACCGCATGCCACTTACTCCCACTTCCGCCCTCTGATTCACTAGACCCACTGCGGCCTCGGCTCCGCCACCGAGTCTCTCCTCCATGGTGTTCCACAAATCATGTGGCCCTGTAATGCCGACCAGCCCGGAATCGCTGCACTACTCGGTCAACGCGGTCGGGGCACGGCTATTGAGCTCATCCAGGTCCGAACAGGGATTCGTGTTGGCAAACCGACTTCGTACGGCAATATCTGTGAAGGAACTCTCGAAGCGGCTAGGAAGTAAATGATGGATGTGTTTGGGAAGATCACGAGGCAGGAACTGGAGACATGTCGAGAGAAGACCAAGGAGGCTCGCGAAATCATGTTGAAGAGCCGGGAGAAGGGTTTGTCCAGAAAGGGAATGTTGGGTTTGGCTGAGTGGATGTACTAGGTGAAGTGACGCGCGGGACAGCCTGATGACTATTACCGCCGCCCTTCCCACTCCCTGGTCACGTACCGCCGCTTGTGAACAAAGACATCCTATCGTTGTCTTATCTTCTCTCTCTCTCATTTTCTGGCGAACGAACATACCTCCTGAATGATGGTATCTCGGTTCTTATCTCTTGTTTGTTTTGGCGCATATCAATGTGATATCTTTCCCTGCACTACTGCTTGATTATTCCCGCACAGACATACACGGATAAAGGGACCTTGATCCTTGTTTAGTTTATTTTTAAACCCCAACCCGATAAGAGAACATACGTGAAATAAATGTACGGCATTAGTTGGAACGAGTCGCTGTACAGTCGATAAGCCGTCGCTCACTCCGGCTCGTTCGGAGAACATGGTTTCAGAGAGATAACAGCGTTTGGAATCATTCTTTATTCACCTTTCATCATGAGATTCCCATTTTGAGATGGGTGAGTTACCTCATGTTCGGTGTATTGGAGATGATTGTATTCCCGACAACGATTGATTGTATCTCCGAAGATTAGCATAGCGGTTTCATGACACTTGTTCAGGCAAGACCGGTGGTTGTCCTGATGCCTCCCCGCCTCTGCCCTTATCTTGGACTTTTTGCCGGACGCACTCACGTCGTTCACCTCCGAACACGGCCACGCGTGTTCCTTTGTCCATCTTTCACAGCCAGGGCAGTCGATCATTGAATCTGCATCTGTCTCTGGTGTCTCAATTCCGGTGGCAATGGCCATCCGCCACAGGAGCAGAGGTGACAAGGGCAAGCGCGGGAGCAGGGGGGAGACGCTGTGGAAGCAGAAGAGGGAAGAGGTGAGGCCATGTGATGACTTGGCAAATACGCTTATCTCCCCCTAGGCCCCCAACTCTCTCTCGCCTTTACCCACCCCTGTCGCCGGTGTAGCCCATCTCGGCGCCCTTCCAGTCAAAGGCCAAAGGGTGAAGTCGGAGACACAGGTACGACTCCCATTCAAGGAGAGCGAGGTACGGCAGGGAATGAGGGTGAATCTGTTCCCTTTCCCTCTCAACCATCGCCTTCCCTATCCCCGATTCCCTCCTTCGTGACTTGCTTTCCCTATCTCTCTGCCGATCCACCCGCCTCTGTTGCCTTTGAAAACGCGTAGGCTCTCGACCCCACCATGGGAAACGTACGGTTACACACGCGAAACAGGGAAGGCGCGGAAACGCACAAAAGTCCTTCCTTTCATCCGGCGCGCGGAACCTAACCGGACGGGCGGTTCGAACCAATCATAAACCCGGATTCGTCTGGCGCCACCCTTGTTGGCTCTGGTTTTTTTTTTTTCATTGCTTGGTCTCGTGCACAAACGCGAGGGAAACACCCGTTAAACAGATCAAAGTGGAAGAAAGAAAGCTTAAAGAAACAGAAAAACAGTGGCAGACAAGGGCCAGGAAAAGTTCAAAAAATTCAGGCCCCTTTCGGCGACGCCAATCTTCAGAGTTCCCTACGACTCTCAAACTCCACCTGCGACATTCCGGCTGAAGGACCACTAGCCCTTATCACGTCTCGTAAAGTCATTCAAATGGCCTGCTGCCGAGTGGCGGAGAATGAGGATACCCTTCATATTTAGATTTCAATATAGACTCAGTTGAACAGATATACCAATTTGTTAAATACGCTCATTCATGCCTTGAGCTAACAAGCCCAGCTTGCAGGACAGGCTCCTTTGCTTTTTTCTTTCTTTCACGCGCAGCGCTACGCTACACCTTCATTCATCTCACCTCGGCCTCGCTTTCCAGGTACTATTAACCTCGGATTTCTTATCTCGCTTCTCGTCTAGCGATTGATATATCCCTTTCACGATGAAGTTCTCCACTCGAACCCTTAACGACAAGGTTGCTCACAGCTGGGTCGGACGATGGTTCCGACTCGAAGGCAGTGGTCATCCTTTGGAGCGACCGGGCAGTCGTTTCTCGACCGAGATGCGAGCGGGAACAGTGACCGCCGCAGCCATGTTGTACATTATCGTAAGTGATGCTTTCGTTTGCCTATACCTCAGATTGTTCGGTCCACTAATGACCTTATGAAACCCTTCACCCACCCTCTCCACAGGCGGTCAACTCCTCCATTCTTTCAGCCACTGGCGGTCCTTGCGTGTGCGATTCCACACCTGAAGACCCAATCTGTGCCAACAACGATGCTTACAATCTGTGCAAGAACGATCTCCGACGTGACTATGTCACCGCAACCTCTTCCATCTCGCTCATTTCGACCTTCTTCATGGGTGCGTTCGCCAACTTGCCCCTCGGTCTCGCACCCGGTCTCGGTGTCAACGCTTTCTTTGCCTACTCTCAAGTCGGATTCAACGGAACCGGTCCAATCTCCTACGGTGAAGCCCTCGCCGCCGTTTTCCTCGAAGGTCTCATCTTCTTTGCTCTAACCATCTTCGGTCTTCGACAATGGCTCGCTCGACTGATCCCCAGATCGATCGCACTCGCTATCGGTGCAGGCATTGGTCTCTACCTTACTCTCATCGGTCTCTCCTCTGCCGGCCTCAACGTCATTTCTGGTGGTGTTTCCACTCCGCTTCAACTTGCCGGATGTCGCCCGGAGTACGTCGACGACGTCACCGGGTTCTGTAAATCCCACGTCCTTCAAGACAGCCGTGTCTGGCTTGGTGTCTTTGTCGGAGGAATCTTCACTGCCATGCTCATGCTCTACCGAGTCAAGGGCGCACTTCTCTGGCCTATGCTTCTCGTCGCCATCATCTCCTGGCCCCGACCGACCGAGGTCACTGCTTTCCCCCACACCGTTATTGGAGATTCCAACTTTGACTTCTTCAAAGGTGTCGTCGCCGCTCGTCCTTTCCACCTTCTCGGTCCGTCCAACATCGACTGGAAGGCTTACTCGAACGGGAAAGTTTGGATCGCACTTATCTCCTTCTTGTACGTCGATTTGCTCGATACAACCGGTACCATGGTTGCCATGAGTAAGCAAGCTGGCCTTTTCGATCAACGCGATGGTGATTTCGAGGGTTCCTCCGTCGCTTTCCTCGTCGACTCAGCTTGTATCGCCGCCTCCGGTCTCTTCTTCGGCTGCTCCCCTTGCACGCCGTTCGTCGAATCAGCATCAGGTATTTCTGAAGGTGGAAAGACAGGTCTTACCGCCATCGCCACCGCTTTCTGGTTCTTCGTCTCCATCTTCTTCTCGCCTATTCTTTCAAACTTGCCCGCATGGTCAACCGGTTCCGTGTTGATCATCGTTGGTTCTTTGATGATGAAGAACGCAGTCAACATCAACTGGGACTTTATCGGTGACGCCGTCCCCGCTTTCCTCACACTCGCACTCATTCCGATTACCTACAACATCGCATATGGTATTATCGCGGGTATTATCACCTTCATCATCATGCACAACGTTCCTTTACTCGCCGGCAAGATCAGTCCCCGACTCCTCCCTCACGGCTGGGACGACCTCAAGGAACCTTATAACGTCGGCGCGATGATCAGGGCCCAGTCCGGAACTGGAAATTCACCTTGGCTCGCGCTTTTGCCCCCATGGATGCGAAAGCTCATCAGTGGTAACATGCGGTTCTGGCGGTACACCCCGGAGGAGATCGACCGTCATCTCGAAGGTCGAACGGCCACCGTGAAGGCGGATAACGCTGCCGCTGCATTGAGACAAAAGGAGCGAGACGATATGCGAAAAATGATGGGAGAGACTGTCATCACGTCGGCGCGATCTTCAGTAACAACCGATGTGGAACATCAACGTCAAGTCGTCATCGGCGAGAATGAGAAGGATCCCGAGTCAATGTTGAATTCAGCACCTTTACAACGGGGCTACTAGAGGGGAGGAGAGTTTGTGATGTAGTGATTGAGGGGATCGCAGAAAAGATTCAGATATGATTATCGTGATGCGCATTTTAATCCAGTTCTTACCAAGTTTGTTGCTTCGCGCAAGTACAGTTCCGATAAGAAGCAAGTCAAGCCGTTTGTGGGGTACGTCCACCACCCACATGCAAAAGATCGCGCGGGGATTGCAATGGACAGAACTCATTGTATGCTCAGGCTGAGGCTTCTAGGAGCAAGCACGTCATGAGTCTTTTTCTCTTTGTTGTTGCTTCAATAGTCTGAGACGTACCTTTTGCACCTGCTATGGTTCTCGAAATGATTTACTCAAAGGGTCGGACGTTACCTGTGGCCGGGTTTCGTCGGCTTT
Source organism: Goffeauzyma gilvescens (assembly GCA_025758705.1). Classification (NCBI taxonomy): domain Eukaryota; kingdom Fungi; phylum Basidiomycota; class Tremellomycetes; order Filobasidiales; family Filobasidiaceae; genus Goffeauzyma; species Goffeauzyma gilvescens. The sequence continues at coordinate 25,650 of JANGFI010001775.1, forward strand.
GTTGCCTCGTGTTGCTCACGCGGAACTCGTAAATGAATCGAGGGGAAGGTTATATCCTGTACCGGAGCATTAATTGAAAGTAAAATAATCCTGTATCGACCAGCTGCTCTGACGTACGTGTATTATTTTAGTCTGCACTTTCATCGAAGAATATATTCACTCCCAATTAGATGAGGTACGCTGGGCTATGTTGTTGTTGGGATACCTCGCTTAACACGGCCGGAGCTTGATTATATACCCGTCGAGCGCTCCCCCCCCCCCCCGGCGCCCCAACCCCGCGGCTGATTGGAAAGAACAGATGTTTTGATAACAGTCTCCAAATTTCAACATCTACATCGCAGCCGCAGCCTCGAGATTGCAAAACCTATGTCCTACCACCTTACGATGCCGATCTTGGTCAAGTAGAGAGACATATCAACATTACTTCATTGTCCGTTCGTTTCGTCCTACCCGAAAAGAAATCAACGAGTAGCTATCTGCCGTCCCACCGTCAACTTCTCTGTCCTCTTTCGAAGATCCGACCCGAACTCACTCTCTATTATCCTTCGCCATGAGCTATCGACCGATAGATCTCATTTCATCTATAACCTCGACATCACTTTCGTATCTGCCAGGCGGTAAAAATGGAAGTAGCAACGTAGGACCGAGACGTGCAGGCGCAGGTACAGGTGGTCACGAACGTTCTCGTTCCGACCTGACCTCGCTCTCATCCTTCCGACCTAATTTCTCATTCTCGACCTTGACACCCGGATCACGTACTCCTGAATCGGACTCTGCGGAGTTGGAGGCGTCGCCATCTATTGCTACGGTTGCCAGATCGCATGGGCCCACGATTGGTCTCTCGGGGAAGAAGTTGGCGATGGCTCGCAGATTAATGGACGAGGCGTTGAATGAAGATATGGATGGGTATGTCGAGGCTGAGGAGCCTGGAGATTCGCACGGTGCTTTTGTTGGTGAGTGTGGAAAAATCATTTGTCGCCAGGCCTTGCGGGGGTCTTCACAGCACACGCGATGTGTTCCGATCATTTTTTGCTGATCACTGTCGACCCTCTTTCCGCCGATTGCAGTCCACCTCTTCTGCCTGGCGATCTCGTCACTTCTTTCTGCTTTACCTACTCGTTCCCTCACCGCCCGCCCCGAAGCGGTTTCGGAACTTCGTTCAACTCTCCTCTCTGCTTCAGATAGACTCGGGCTCGGGCTCGTCCCAAACGGTCATGTCATAGCTAGCCTGGTTTCTATAGACGGTCAACCGGTACCCGGAAGTGGGGAAGGATGTAAAGAAAGACAAATGAGCGAACGTGTCGTCGAGATGTTGGTCAGGGTGATGGTGTGGATCCAGTGGTCAGAGGTAAGTGAAAAACAAAAGCATGGGGCGATTTCGGGTGGCGTCTTGATCGTTGGCTCGATGTCTAATCTTGTCGTGATCTTGTGCGTTCCGATGTTATCAGCTCCCCTTCTTCCTATGGACAGCGACAACTTCCGTTCTTAAATTCGCCCGCAAACTGGATACGCAATATCGTGTCACGAGCAGAGCGATGAACCGGCTCCGTGGATTACTCGGAGGTCGTGAGTGGACATTCGTCTCGTCTCGCTGCATCCGATCAGACCCATTAACATTGTTTTGTCCCTCCTCGCATATGTTGTCATGTCTCTCCTTGCATTCATCTAGCTGCATTCACCTCACTCCTATTCGCCATCAGTACGATGCTTTCCACTTTCATGTGGATCGTCATGGAAACTGTGAGACGGGTTGCTGCGTCCGGCCCTCCGCCTTATGAAGCAAGAGATGGAAGCAAGAGGAAGGCAGATTGATGGATTGGGATTAGGTGGAGGTTTGTCTGGGATATGTTTCTCCTTGTTGTTTGAATTTAGATCGTCGTAATATTTCATTGCGCACTTTTCCTTTCGTCTTCCGTTGTTGGTCATCTAGTCGTGTCGTAATTATTCTACCTTTTAACAAATTATTTTCATCCATATCTGTCCATTGCCATCCCGATCGCTCACACCACCTTCTTTCCCGCCTCTAATCGAATCACTTGGCCATCCTCAGCCTCCCAGGGCACCTCTTCCACCCAATGACTTACACACACCACCGCCTGATCTTGTCCACTCTCCTTGATCTCCTTCCACTCTTTTTCCAGCAGTCTCCTACACCGCGCCCATGTCTGTTCGTCCATTCCCTGTGATGCCTCATCCAACACAAGCAGTCGAGGTCTCGAGACGATGGCGCGGAGGAAGAGGAAGAGCGCTTGAAGATTGGGTGGGAAGTGTGAGAATGAAGTTTCGTAGATCTCGTCGAGGGTTTTAGGTGTCGAGGACCGAGAGGATGCTGTCTCCAACATATCTTTGAACGGTTTGAGGAGTGCGACAATCCTCTCCTTCTGGTCTGATGTTACCGCTCGTCGTGCGAAAACACCTTCATATCCCGTTGCGATCGCCTCACCAACGGAGAGGCCCATGTTCCTCGGGAAAGCAGAAAAAACTTCAGGACTGACATGTCCTATCCGCGCTCGAAGTGTAGGCGTAGCGAGCAATCGTCGCGGTTCACCAAAGAGGGTCAGGTTCTCTTTTGGTATAGAGAACGAGCGGGGATGATGTCCGAGAAGGATGGATATGAGCGTTGTCTTGCCAGAGCCGTTGGAGCCCTGTAGATGCCAGCGGGAATTGGGTAGGATTGACCAGGACACATCGTCCAGGATCTGGGAAGGAGGTGGTGGAGAGGTGATGAGAGAGGAAGCAATGCAAAGGTCAGCAAGGCAAGAGGGCCGAATGGTAAAGTCGTGACGCGTATCAACATCTTGACCCACTCACCTTTCTCTGTTCCTCGTAAATGATGGAGACGCCACGCATGTCCACGAGAGGTATTTCACGCGACTGGGTATGCTGACTGGTCTCTATTGCGGATGCGGGCGGCGAAGAAATCTCAGAACTGGACTTTACTCCAATTGTTTTAACTCCTTCGATTGTTTCCTTGTAATCTTCTTTTTTACCGGCCCAGACGTTTCCGTCAACGACCTCTGCAACGTGCGTGATCCAATCTGGAACCACTGTTTTCCCTGAACCTCTCAGAATTAAAACTAAGCGCATCGGCTCCTCACTCGTCGTCTCATCTGCTCCCGCATTAGCGCTCGTGCCCGCGTTCAGATCTCGCAAGATACTTCCAATCTCTGCACGAGATGACACATCCAACCCCGCGAACGGATCTTCGATCAGCAACAACCTCGGCCGCAGAAGCAAACCTGCTGCAATCCTTGATCTTCTCGTCTGGCCCGAAGAGAGCGCAACCAGTGGTAAATCCAGTAAATGTTCGATCTTAACCAAACGAGCAACCTCGTTTACCCTCTTCACGTGGGTTGGATCATCTTTTTTAGCCGCGGCGACACTGGGGAGATCTGGTACCACAGACCCGAGACTCTTAAGAAGAGACTGGCGCAGAGTTACTTTGTCTTCGTCGTGTAAAGAACCATAACGAGCGGTATAGTCTGTGAATTCGCCGGTGGGGTTTGGACGGGAGAATAGGAGGTGACGAACGGGTGTTTCTGTATCTGGGGTCGATGAAGAGGAATTGTACAAGGCAGGGAATGCGCCGGGAGGAGGAATTCGAGGATGAAGGCGGTGGCGGGAAAGGAGTGTCTGTTAGCCAGGACAGATGCCGGGTGGGGCGAGGGGGGGGGGGGGGGAGTTTCGTACAACACGACCAGGAGAATAAGAAAAATTAAGAAAGAATAAGAAGCGATTCGTACAACGAAGATGGCGCCTGTTAGCATTCTCTTCGCACAGTCGAAGTATTCCAGTTCGGTGGCAGCACCCTTTTGAAAACTATTCTTCTGTTTCTTCTCTCCAGCTGGATCTGGTTTCAACCCTTGGACTGACCTCCACTAGTCTTCTTCTTCCCTCTCCATCTCCTACAACGGCCAACGCATGTTTACCGCCACTTGGAACGATCAACCCCGCTCCATCGGCCTCGACCTCCTCAGCATCTTTCTCCCTGCGACCTCTTCCTCCGAATGTTAAAAGCGGTTTCGAACCTTGTGAATCAGGAACGACTCCGAGTGGATAAACGCGAGTGTTGGGAGGGATGCGGACGAGGGGAAGAGATGAGAGTCGCCGTCTTGTTGTCGTTGTCGATATCGATGGTGGAATCGACAAGCGATTGCGATACGTCAAGGTCGGTAGTCGCATATTTAGGGTAAAGACCGAAGGATACGATGGGATGGAAGGGGTCTAAAGTGTTGATCGATGGGTGTGCTATGACAACGACGATGTCGGGAAACTCTCTGATGCTTACCCCGCTCGTTTGGATGACAGGCTGGCAAGGGAATCGATTAATGGATGGTAAGCAAGCAAATCGAAGACACTCAGTCAAAGACAGACCATGTAAGACTGGCCTAGGCTGGATGAAACATTCATGGCGCTCAAATGAGAATGCGAGCCGGGTGTATGAACAGGACTTGTCTCCCGCTTGGTTATACTCACGCAGCCCATCTGAATGCACTCAGTGAGATTGGCGCGTATCGGGCCGTCCCCCAACACGCGCTTAGCAGTTTCGGCCGATTTATCTCGGATCGGCTCCGGGGCAGTCTTCTTCGAAATTAGGTAATAAAGGTAACATCCCTAACCAAATTCCCGCGGCTGGAGCGATCTCATCAGTACCAGGTGACCGGCTGGCTACACCACTGACCCAACAAGGAATGCCAAATAACGAAGACAATATAAACCCCCGCTCTTACCTCCCTGGCCCCCGTAATCAATATCTCTCTCTCTCTTCCGTCGCC
>JANGFI010001776.1:0-30486 GCA_025758705.1 Goffeauzyma gilvescens
GGGGGGGGGGGGGAAAGACGAGCCGGGGGGTCGCCAAGCCGGGCAGCCAATGCCGGGCAGGGGGGGCCCAAGCAAGCGAGACTACACAGCGGAGAGAGGGACCGGGGGGAAGGAGGAGGCGAGTGACATTGACGGGATCAATCAACTCTTTCTTCTTTCGGGGATGGTCATTACATCATTTCCCAATGCCAAAATCGTAATGTCAATAGTCTTATATACGTTTTGCCCCTAGCACCGGCCGCCAGCCCGCCCGCACGCACGATCCCCCTTCCTGTCTCTACCCCCTGGACCAAGGTAGTCAGCGAATCTTACATTATGGCGACGCAAGCTTGACGTTGAATTTCTTCTCGAACGCTTTGAACAGCTTCGAAAGCATCTCCGAATCTTCGGCGGCCATATCTGATCGATGCTTCCTACCCTCCCCGATGTTGATGTCGTCGAGGTCACTGGCGGCCCCCGGTGGCGTAGGGAGGCTCGAATCGGTCGGCAGAACAGCCTTTGCGAGAATCGATATCACTCCTGCAGAAGAGGCGAAGGTGTGTCAGTCGATTTGACTTGACTCGTATCCTCTCATTTCCGGAGATAAAGATGGAAACAAGCTCACCTGCCGAAACGACTGGGGAGAGATGAGATGGATGATGATCAGGCTAGGCAATGCAATTACTGTGGGGTCTCTCCAGAAAAGAGGAGACTTACAGAACATGTCCCACCAGATTACCTTATGATCCCTGTCGAGTTTGCTGAGTATGCTGAGTGTTGAGTAGAAAGGAGCGTATCGGGTCTTGCTGTTACGGGAGCCGGCGGCAGGTGGGGATGTATGAGGCAGCGCACCGGAAGGTGTCATCGGGACGTTTGCGGCGGGGCAAAGAGGTTTGTTCGACGCGAGAGGGCCAGAGAGGGTTAGAGCTACTTCGCAGAAGCCGATGAGATTGATGAGCTCCTGCTGAGACCCGGGTCGAAGCTGTATATTCATGAACAATCGGATCAGATCAGCAGATCAGTCAGATCAGATCGGGTCAGACTGGTCAGAGCAAAGTTCGGCAAGCACGGACCTCTTCGATTAGCTGCGACTCATCCGCTATCGTAACTATCACTGGTCTTGCTCGATCATGGCTTCCCATCATTGCGTTTTGTTTCTCCTTCATGATCTTGCGTGCTACTCGTTTGGACTTGAGCTCCACGTACTGCCAGGGGGAAACGAGGGGTACGTATCAGAGGACAAACGACTGGAGCTTATGACTTCTGCTCGAAAGCAAGCTCACGAGGTAGTCCTTGCTCTTTCCAGTGATCGGATTGATCAATATGTGGATTGGTTGCAGGCTGAGAGGGTTGAGAGAGTCCGGAGAAACAAAGTCTTCGACGATCGCGTATGTCGTGAGCTGCAGACTGGCGATTCAGCATACATACATTTTTCTCGACTAGACAATGCACGTAAATTGGGCTTACCCAAGGAACATTGTCGATCCTGATCACCGACGGCATTGCATGAGAACCATCCATCTGCTCGGCCTCGATTTCTTTTCGCATGACACGCTGCTGCTGTTGCTCGATCATGGAAAATTCTTTTCGCACTTCTGGCATGGAAAGAACCTTCGGAACGACATTGCCGACCACTTCACCACACGCGGTACACCTCGCTGCCCCTGCCCCCCCTTTTGGACCACCTGAACATACAACGTTCAATATCACGCTGACGCACGAGAAACAAAGTAGATGCTGTTTCAGAGATGGCCGTACGTTAGTTACAGATGCGAGACTAAATGTAGGGGAGGATCGCTCACGAGACACGGCTTGATCAAAGTTAAATCACTGCTTTCGGTGTTCCTCTCACAGCAGGTGCAACTGACTTTCTCAACCTCCTCTTTACTCGATGCTGACTTGGGGGCGGCGTCATCCAAGTATATATCGATCGAAGCTTCTAATTCTTCACCTCGTGTATCGACATCGATCCTCGTAGATGCTGGACCCCTCAACAAGCTCTGAGGTATTTCGACTTTCTTTCCCTTCGAGGGCAGTGAGCTAAATTTGAGAACTCGTGGCTGGAATCGGCTTCGCATCGCAGGACTGATACCTGTGAGTCGTCTGATCCCTCCTGACCCACCAGCACCATCATTAGGAGTCTTTGGAGCTCGTTCGGGACTTGAGATCAGCGGAGTACTGCTGGTCATCCCATCCTCCGAGAAAAACTCTCGCCTTCCCTCCCGACCGCCGTTCATGGATTTAGGGCTACCGTCATCACAGTCTGTCGAGACACACTCGAACTCTTCATCCTCTGGAATCGAGCCTGTACTTGCGTTCGAGGACCTTCTTGAGAAGGCGTTGTCTAGAGATTCCGCCCTCACGGGCGGGCTTTGAGAGGCAGGTTTTGCATTAGCGACGGCGAGCTTCAGGGATCGAGAATCGGGGTTGGGAAAATGTTGTTGAACCAGAGCATAGAGGGGACTGTCCGTATGCAAGTCGAATGAGAGTGGGCTTTGGGGAGAGCTAGTGGGATTGCACCTCTGAAGGAAGAATGGATCTAAGGAGCCCACTGAGGTTTAGTAGAAACCCTTCTCCATCGGGCAAAGTGCAACTCACTGTCCACTCCCACCTCAGGTGAGAAAGATGGTTTTTCCTTTGTCGCATCCTCATGATCGAGCAATTCCTTTCTCGTTCCATTTTCAACTGAACCCGCCACATTTTCCTCTGCACTATCACTGTCATTCCCAGAATTCTCAGACGACTCCGTCATACTCAAATCGATCAGAATTCGCCCCTCCTTTGCAGCCGTTGCCTCTCCCAGGTTGACGCTACGGCTTGAAATCGTTCGTCGAAGAGGTGATCTCGGTTGAAGATGGGTGGTGCTGCGAATAGATGCGGGGTGCTCACAGAGCTCTGGGGATACTTCCGGTGCCAGCCCGGGAGGATTGATCATGGTCATCTGGATTGCGTTGGAGAGAGGTAGGAAAGTGTTCTTGAGGTCGGCGATAGGTAGAGCATCGTCAAGAGTTTGTTTCATTGTTCGGAAAATCTTTTCCTTTATAACCAACTGGTACGTTCGATAGAAAGGTCAGTATGCCTGGGAAGGACTGATGACATTTCGCCTTCACTTACTTCTTCCATCATTGGCTTGTCCAGCTGTTGCGTTTTCGCGATATGAAGCTTTTTCGCGAAATCACCTTCCCCTACTTTCACCGTCAACGCTTCCTCATTTTGGCGAGCCTTTCCTAAAGTCATGCCTGGGTTCTTCAACTTGCTGTCACAATCAGACGAAAGTTGTGCGCCCTGAAAACTATTTTCTGTGTTCATGGAAGTCTGATCGTTGTCCAACTTCAAAGATGTGATGCCACTAGTCATGTCGGCTCGTTGATGTTCTGCGACGCGAGTCAATAACCTAGACCTGTCGTGATTCTGCTGCAGGTTGTCGTCCCTCTGTATGGTAGGATTTGGGAGGGATCGGCGAGGGACTTTCGGTAGTTTGACTTTGATTGACTTGGTACCTCGTTCAACGACAGTCTCCATCCACGGGGAGCCATCTCTTACGTTTATTTTGTGCCTCTCCATAGCGGTCCATCTTCTGCCTTTCATGACATCGTTCTTCCAATTCCGCCAATCATCATTCTCTACTGTGGACTTGTCGTGTTTGCTCGTGTTGTCATTGGGTTCATGGTTTGCAAGGGACTTCGGGAGAGCTTTGTTCGTCTCGAGCGGCGATCCCCTTTCATCCAGGTGATGGTGATTTAGAGTATCGGAAGGAAGGGCGGTGGAGACGATCTGGGAGAACGGCTTGCAGGTAGAGGGATCAGAACCTGGCGATGAACGCGTTCTTTGATCATGAGAATGAGCTGGGGATGTTGAGGATGAGGAAGAGCGTCGGTAGTGTGGAGGTCGATAGATACGATCAACAGGATGTAGCGCGAAAGTCAAATCGACAGCGTTGGCCGGCGAAAGTCTGGAACCGGTCTTGGTGGGAGTCCGGTACAGACTTGGAGTGCCATGCTGGATAGGGAGGGGGGATTCCAGTCCCTGTTCGCCAGTCTCCGCTTCGGGCACTTTCGGCAAGGTAGGCATATCGATTGGTAATTGTCGCTGCTCTGCAAAGATCAGGGCGAAATGAAAAACGGGATTGTCTGCCCTCTTCTTGGAAGTTCTCGGAATTTCTTCAGATCGTGCGCCCCCCCCGTTGCTGTGAGCCACACGAAGTATTCTTGAAGCCCCACCTCGCGATGAGGGAAAAACACGATGAAAAGTGGAGGATGGTCGGATTGCGAGCCCCAATTGGAGACGGCGATGGATTCTCGGCGAATACTGGATATTCGGTTTCACTCCTGCTGATTTACGGCTTTACCGGCGATATCGACTTCTCCTCTCGGTTGACAGCTTTTCTCAGGTTGAGAAGCCTCTGGGGCGGGGGATATGATTTTAGCTAGATGGACTAGAGAGACTTGAATGCTATATCGATGCACAGTATTCCTCACATAGAGCATATATTACCGAGATTATTAACATCTACTCCCTACTTACTAATCAACCGAGCCGTCGCTATGATCCAGCGTCCGGGTAGTACTCTCCAGTCGGTGGCAAACAGATGGTTTCCTGCCCCAGCGACTTCGCCTTCTACCCCTTGCGTCTTTCTCTTCCTTCGCGAATCCCCGCAAGAAGCGCGACGCGTTTTTGTCCAGTTGGAAATGGACGCGACCGAGATTGATTGATTATATCTTGACGACGGGACCGTCAGGTGCTGGAACGATTGAGGACTTCGTTAGAGTCATGATGGTATTGATAATTATAATTCGACACGATATCGGGAAAGCATCTAACATGCTAAGTACATTACTAAATGAAAATACCAAGAAAATCAAAACAAGATACAAACCTATGGAAGAACGAATGAATTACAACAACCGTTGCGGGCTGTCTGAAGGGACACAGTGGAAAACTAAACATAAGTAGCATCAGAGAGAGAGGTCGAGCCGAACGCCATCGCCAGATAATTTGAAGGGGGATGTCAAAGAATCAACGCAGATCTCCGTCTTGGGACCGTCCTTTTCCGCCCCTTAAATCTCTATGGTCTTCACTCTCGCCTCTTCGGCCTTGCTTGCTCTCCACTCACACCCGTCTTCAAACTCACACCATTTACATCTATCGACATGTTCGACCGGGACACCGATCGGGGGCCGATCCCCTTGCCAGAAGGAGAGAACAGAAGATAGGTGGGCCGAAAGCAAGGAGGGAGAGTGCGTGAAGCGGATGGTACCGATGATTTCGCCATCTCCTAGTCGTAGCGATTCGGGCGAGGGGATAGTTGTCGCATCGGGTTGTGGAGGAGGATTAGCCACTGCTGGCAATTGCGCGGGAGATCCGATATCTTCAGTCGGAAGTCTGATTGAGCCAATACCGGGTTCGAGGACTTCTTCCACGGTCAGGTCGATGGTCTCGCCATCTCCTCGCGATCCTTCGACATAAGCGGTGGGATCCGTAGACATATCTATCACTTGTGTTGGGTCCGGCTCTTTGCTCTGTTTACGTATGACAGGTCGTTTTTGGAGCTTCGACTCAATCAGGTCCTCGAAGCTCGCCTCGATCGCCATCTGGATCAGACGTTGCTCCTCCTCCTCCGCTGAGTTTATTTTTACATCCTCTATAATAAATCCTTCCGCTTTTGGATCGCGTTGTGAGTTGCCACCGAAACTCTTGAAAGCCCGTGTCCCCCTCCTGGTCTCTCGCATTCGAGTAGCTCCAGTACCTTTTCTCTTCTTATCTAATGGTTTACTGCTAGTCGTCCTGTATACAAGCTCGAGCAGCTTCTCCGACCTTCCGACTTTCGCATTGTCCCGTGTGCCCGTGGCGTCATTCGGGTCAAACAATCCCAGGCCAAGGGTTTTGACGTATCCTGACCAAGCATTTGCAAGATCATCCAAATTTCGAGCGGAGGACATGCCATGCCCGAGCTCGTTGGATGAGATGACCTGCTGAGATTCGGTAAGGAAGGGAGTGGAGAATGTTTTGGTGGGATCGAGGCTGAGGTGGGACCAAAGAGATGACCAGAAGAAAGGATTGACGCTTGTTCCAGCTATGTCTTCGACAGCATCGACTTCTTTACTCCCTCCGTCAGGATTCCGAGACGGACCATCCCTCTGAGCAGCGACTAAGATCTCATCTAGCAACTCCTTGTAAAGCATGAGCTGATATTTTCCACTCTGAGCATTCTCTTCTTTCGGCATCGTCCCTGTCGACCTTGTTTTGGAGTCAGAGACGAACAGACTATGCGTTCTCTTCCGAGCGTCCTTGGCGAGTATCTCTTCATTCGGTTGGAGAGGGAAAAACGAAGTGAGAGATGATTGTAGAGACTGAGAGGAAGGAAGTGGTTCAGGTTTGGAAAATTTGTTAGGAGAAGTGTTCTTCGACGCAGACCGGAAAGGCGAGGGACTATCGGCCATCTTAAGAGATTGCTTCATTTTGGAAGCTGAAAACGCAGGTTTGCGGACGAGTTCGTCTATCACACCCACAACCATGTACCCCTTCACGAATCCCACGACCGGAAATTCTCTGCACTTGCCAATTGTCAGGAGTGCTTCCAGGTTTGCGATCATATTCAACAATCTTAGACCCCAAGTATCTTCTTTTGTTTGTGTCGTTACTTTGACCTCGACGGGATGGATCTCCTTTTCGAGCTTCTTATGCACGACTTCGCCTTTAGCCATCACTTTTTCGGAGTTCCTTGCAATCACCTTGTTCAGCTTGATCTCATTGCCCTTGTCCGTGATGATCGATGTGGGGCGTTTGGAGACTGGAAGGTAAGGTTTGGAACGGAGTCGGCTGGAAGTTGAAGTTTATCTGAGTCAGAACTTCCGTCACGACAGCAATCGAGACCAGGACGACTAGATTGGAACTCACTAGTCATATTGAACTTCGCACCACAGCGGACTGACCAAGTCAGTCACGCTGAAAAAACCCCTCTTCCTGAAAGCCTTATATAGTGATGTCTGCATTCTGGTGACTTGGCTGCTCATGTTGTCTTCGCCCTCGGTATCCCTTTCCCTTCGGCTCTGGCGCTGGCTTTCACTTTCACTTCCACTCGCACTCCCACTTTCTGTATCGCTTTCGTTGTCACTCCCACTCTCAATCTTGACCTCCGTATGAGCCCTTGTATTTCTTTTTGATCTCCGCCGTTGGGCTCGTGCTTCCTCACTAGCTTGGGACAACACTCCCTCAACCGACTCAACGAGTTTTTCCTCAAACGATGAGTTTTGACTTAGCGATACTGAGAACGAGGAATCAAACAGTGCGTTGTGATTAGTTGATCGAAGAACAGAAGCAGGATGATCGACACCGGATGATACGGTATGAGAAGTCTGTTCTATCGCTTGAATCTCGGTTTCGAGCTCAGTGTCGTAGTTGAGTGACAAATCGTCTGAAAACGAATCGGACTGATCGTAATGATCGCGCCCGCCTGTATTTGCGGATGTGCGAGAGTCGATGCGAGATAGCGAATCGATAGCAAGAGGTTCAATGGTCTCCTCCATCTTGCGATCGGACAAGATGAAGCGGGACAAGAGCGACTATCGGAACATCTCGAAAAAGGGAGATTAGGAGCCGTCGTAAAATGATGAACCGGCCGACGATGTCAAGCTGAAATGAGGAAGACTTGATCCGATTCGCGTCAAACTGTCCACAGATCAAGTGAACATAGGCCGAGAGGTACTAATGGTTGTTTGAACGACGGAGGGTGTCAAGCGCTTCGGTAACATTCAGACCGTTGCGACCATTTTGAAGTTGCAAGTCCGATCTTAAATGAAGTCGGGATCGCGCCAATGAAATAATCAGGGAATCAGGGACGCGTATCTCAAAAGGGATGTTTTCCGAATTGGATGATTCATCACCGGACATGGGGTACTGATCTACCTCCGCCCTCAAACTTACGTAAAGGCGAAACCCGGCGCGAGGGAGTGAAACCCATGAACGATGCGACCCCCGACCCGCGTTTACCCAACCACCACCCCTCCCCACCCACCGGTTAATGAAGTTGGCAATAGGAGGGGGCAGGGAGAGGTGGGATTGGAATTGGAATTGGAACCCATACAGCATATAGTATTCCTGCGTCTTACTTCGAAGCAATACATCATTCCATTAGCGACTATGTCTGAAGCATCATCAAAGTGTTTGAGTAAGCCTGTAAAGCCTATATCGTCAAGGTGGATATACCAGGCCAATTGTTCGATCGAGCAAAACGGCAGCCCCATGCTCAGAAAAGGTGTTTCACCACCCACTTGGTCTTTCCCCACAAGAAACAAGGACAATTGTTTCGAAATCCACGACCCCCTCCACCCTTTCTCTGCCTCATCACATCATTGTGACCCACTGGTTCAAGATCACCCAAGCTTCACTGACAACCAGACTCATCGTCGTTCTCCAGCAACAACATGGAAACCACAATACCACCTCTAGGCACCTCCGCTCACGCCGCCGTTGTCCAGGAAACCCAATCCTCATATTCCTCTTTCCCAAGCGCATTATCTCCACCCACTGCTTCACGCAGGACCGAAAATCTCCTCCGAGCTCCTCGAGTCTCCCAAATCGATGCCCAAGAACTCGACGATGGATTAATCCAGATGCTCTCCGGGCGGATCAAGTCTGCTCTCGCTGTTTTTGGTCCACATGTTGGGTTACGATATGGACCCGAAATCGAACTAGCGCTCCGACTCATCGTTTTTCGAATTGGAGTGATGGGCTCTCTTACTCGCTCGACACCAGGTCTGAAGTTACAGTCTATGAAATTCTCGATACCTTCCTCAACGTCTACATCTACTGGTTGGGCATCACATATCCTAAGACAGATAAGAATACGCTTGCTTGGAGATTTACCGCCAGCTGCATTGGCGTTGTACCTCTATCCCGTGTTGACGTTTTTGCCAAGCTATATAGTCAGTAAACTAAACGATAGAGCTCTCGATCAGAGGTGGGCCGAGTATCCGAGAAGGAGCTGGAAGAGGTGGTGGTATAATGTGTTAGAGAAAGCGACATGGGGTGGCAAGTTGTGGGAGCTAGCTGGATGGAGTGCGTTTTTGTGGGATGGGATGTAAGTCTTTATTCCTCGTTCATTCTCTCTCTCGAAACGGTTTACCTATGTGAATTATTGGCTACGTGACAAGGTTTGTTCTCCATTCAGCCGTCGGCTGACTAGAGCACGCTGTCCATTCCTCCACTGCTTGCGTTGTCTAGGTACCCCTCATTAACAAACCGACTCTTGGGACTTCGAATCATCCCCTCGGATCCGTCCGGACAGGTCAACCGCATGGTCAGCTACGAATTCATGAACCGTCAACTTGTCTGGTATGGATTGACCGAATTCTTGCTCACCTTGTTACCTTTGATCCGGTCACGAAGATCTTCAATCCGACGAATGGGCCAAAGGGTCATGGGGAGATTGACCCGGATATTACGGACGATCGATCAGTCCCGATACCCGAGGGAATACGCTCTGGATCCATCGAAGGATACTCCGTCTTCTTCCCCGTCAGATGCCGGTTTCAGCGCCGACTCTGAACGCATGAGCTCGAATAGACGGATCAGTCAACCCAAGAAAAAAGGCCCATATCACAGTCTTCCATCCAAGTTCTGTGGAATCTGCTATCAGCGACTCCGGCCGGGATTCGATCACGACCTGGGTCTTCCCACTCTCGAGGATCCTGCACCAGAGGCATTGGAAGCAGAATCAACACTTCCAGAGCATACTGCACCAGGTATCGGTCCAGACGGAGGGATTGCCGCCGAGCTCGAGGAGGCCATCATCCATATTCCCGGTCGTGGGGATTGCGCGCAAACTTGTCAATATTGCTATCACTGCCTGGCGCAAGAGGTTGCGAAACGTGCGAGAAAAGTGAAAGAGGATCTGGCGGTGGATGAGGGACTCGAGGAAAAGGAACGTGATGAAGAGGACCGGATACGCGGGTGGAGTTGCTTGAGATGTGCGACCGAGGTCTGGAAGGTCACACGCGTGACATGAGTACGCGATTGGAAGGATGTTGCGGGTTTGCGTATTCAACTTTTTGTAGGGTGGGATCATACGGCTAAAGGGCAATGCAAACTCGCTCACTACGGATTTTCTTCTTTCAGTGTAGCAGGAGCATATGCTACGAGAAGGTCACGGACATTCGCGTATCCCTTGAATGGCAATGGTCGTGCATAATATGTCATGTCATGAAGTTGTTTTGGTGTTCGTGAAAGAAAGAAAGGAAACGCGAAATCTCCCTTTTGACCTGGTTATAGAGTCTAATTCGTGCTTATTTTTCGTCCCTGCCCTCGACAGTCTGGCGTCGATGTCATCATTTGGCGCTGTTTGAAAATAATCCTGTGAAATGACAGCTCTCATGCTAACAGCTTCTGCAATTGCCGCTTGACGTCCTCGTCCAATTTCTGCCAGTAAGGACCCATTCCTACGTTCTGTCCAGCTGCCAATTGGCTCGAGACAAAGCTAGCCAGATGTTGCGTGTAAATGGGATCACTCTTCTCTAATCGTTCCCTTCGGACCAACTCTTGCGTGTTCTGTAGCTCGAGGAAGGCCACCGCATGGTCATCTTTCCAGTGTCGCATGATCTCGTAGCCGTTTTCTCCTTCGACAGGAGTCTCTTTCAATTCCCCAAGAACGTCCATCCAGATATTTACGAACTCGCCATCGAGTCGCTCGAAAACTTGTGGGATACCAAGCGGGAGAAGCGCGGCAACGGCCATCGCCACCGCCTTTCGGGTCGACGGTTCGGACAAATAGTCGAAAGCCCGCCACATCGCATCGAACGTCGTCTCCAACTGCTTCTCCGCCGGCTGACCCTTGACAGAGGCAACATGCTGAACGAGGTTGAAGAACATGTGAGGGTCCGAGAGGATGATCCGCGCAATCGAAGAAAGATAGCCAGCGAGCACTGTGCCTGCCGCCTTGTCATCATCAAGCCCGTCGATGATCCTCTGGAAAAGGCCATTGGCGAATACAGGTCCCCAGAGAGACGACGGGGCCATCTGAGTGGTCAGGTCGACAACTTGGAGCACTGATTTCACCTTGAGCTTGTCGGCCATATTCAAGGCAGACAGAAGAGCAGTCGCGAGGTCTTGTCCGTGTGCTTGGCACAGCCAAGGTCCGTCCAGTAAGAGGTAAGATTCGGTGAGCTTGAGAGCTTTTGAGAGGATGTCCATGTCTCGGCCGAGCAAGGTGAGAAGTCCAGGAACTAATTTGGCCAGGTTGCCATGTGTGTCGAGGGATTCAACATTGGCGAGACTTGACTCCCAAAGATGCAAACCGTCTTCCTCGAGATGGGCAGCGTTGACTAGACTCTCCTCGATAAGCGGTACAATGAGATGTAAGATTTCAGCCGTGTTCTTGCCGATGGAGGCGACAAGTTTGGTAGCAAGGACGACGAGGGACGACTTGAAGAGCCATTCGCCGTCGAGACCGGTTGACCCTTGCCAGAGGACGGGAATCGCTTGGCTGATCAAACCAGAGTAAGGCATGATCAATGTCGATACGCGTTCGATGAGGATACTGAGTACGTCCAAGACGGCACGTTTGCCGGCTAGCGTCTCAGCCTCTCCTATGAGACGCAGCATCTGTTCGACGATTTGACCGATGTATGCCTCAAAGTACGAAAGAGGCAGTTCCCAGAGATCAACACATTCCTTGATGGCCAGAGCTGCCGAGATATTGACTGCGATATCGGATGAGTCCCCTCGACCGCCCAACAGATGCAACAGGATCTCCCAAACACCGCTTAATCGAGCCGAATCTTCGTCTGATGAGACCCACTGGCCGAGGAACCACGCAAGTCGGTACTTGAGGATCCTGTCCTCTTCTTCTTGAGACGCGACGATAGGGGTCAACAGCGGCAGCAGCTGTTCCAAGTTGAGAAGCTGTGATGAGAGTGATCTCGACATCCTCCCCGCTCCAGCAAGGACTGTATCCCATCTCACACGTGCCGCAAAGTCATTTCGTGGCGTGCTCATTACCTGCTGCATCCTGGCTACCATCAAGGGCTCCATCACATCTCGGTTTCTCGCTGCGGATGTGAGTGCGGTCAAGACTCGCTCAGAGCATTGTCGGAAGTCGAATGACCAAGCTTGTCCTGTATCGATTTGTTGTAAGAGCCATTCCTCTGGGTCGGCTTGCCAAGTCTCCCAGTCATCTTCGGTCAAGGGCAGCAAATGGTCAAGGATAAGTTGGAAGGCGTCGCTAATGAAAGCATCAGTGAAGACTGTATCGTGTGATAATAAAATGGTTAGCGTTGTCAGCGAAACATGTATCGGCTGTCGTGAGGTAGGAACGAAAAGGAATCCACGGTGTAGGCCCAACTTACTATGCTTGTGCTCAGTCGACAAGATGGGCAAGACATTCTTAAACAAGATCAAACCAAGCAACATAAACCTCTTCGGATACCTATTCGTCACATCGTCATCTTTCGGTCTCTGACCTGCCTTGACGGCGGTAGAGACCTCGCTCCACCACCATCCGATCGCCTGGATAGTCCCATCGATCGCTGCGAACGTTTTCGGATCAATGTGCATGAGTGCCTCATAAGTCTTTCCGATGGCGCGGATGTACTTCGTGAGTGAACGAAGAAGTTTGAAAGCGTTTTCAGGTACAACAGGAGGCTGGGAGGAGCCATTTGACGTGAAGAGAGGAGAGTCGAGGAGTTGAAGGCGGAAACCTTGGAGTTTGGCGAGATACTGGAGAGATCGATGAATGAGTGCATGGGATGTGGCAGGGTCACTACCTTGAACTTGCTGTGTTTTCGGACGACTGAACTCCCATTCGAGCAACCTTGCGCACGTCTTGAAAGCGTATCGGGCACATTCGAGGAGCTCCCAGTCTTCCAGACTGGGGTCCCGCGCCATCAACATCTCCAGATAGCCAAGCATCGTCGGTCGCAGGTTGGTGAGCAAGTCTTTCATGAGGTTCGCACCTGCGGGGATTTTGACGCTCCTCCATTCTTTGACGAAGGCGTTCCATGTCCAGAGTGCGTTCAACAGTCGTGTTTTGTGTCTTTGCCTTTCGGACAGGTTTGGAGTTCCCGAGCCCGAGACAGAGGCAGAGGTCGCAGCAGAGACGGTACCAGAGCCGTTGCTGGAGGGCGAACTGCCTGTCGGTGAGAGAAGGTAGGCCGCAGATTCTTGCAAGGGCCCGAGGAGATCCTGTAACAGACTCGGCCAATGTCGAGGGTAGTCCGCTCTCGCAACCGTGACCAACAACCTCAACTGACTTCTCGCGATCTGATAATCATCCTCATCAAAAAATTCGAAGAATCGTCTTCTCATTTCCGGCTTAATGTCATCCGGTATGATTGCACGAGCTCTCCATTTTTTGGGTACCTCTCGGGCAACAATCAGACTCGCGAGAAGCCTGACCTCCCTTGGGACGGAACCATCACGCACTGCGACGATCGCTTGGAGTTGGTTCAGGAAACCGGGGAGCTTGAGACAGCTCTGGAGCGTGGCGTCGTGTTGGGCGTAGGCCTTTTGGTCACCAGTTGGGAAGGCAAGAGAGGTCAAGAGACCAGGGAGGTCCTCGATTTGATCCATCTTGCTAGCCAGACGGGGAGGGGGGGGGGTTCGCCGAGCTGGGGAGGTGTGTGTGGCCGTGGAACAGATTTTGTTTGATTTCTGAAGATGCAGAGTGACTCTGGAAATATGTGTGGGGAGGGAGAAGCTTGGATTTTGAACGAAAGGCAGGAACAGGAGGATTGGAGGGGAGAGGGGTTCCTACTGTCTATTAAAACAAAAGGCAAGGCGGGGGCTAGCGGAACATTTGATGGGAGGAAGCTTGAGTGTTTCGGAGGGGTGACACGCTCTCGCAATGTCTCTATTCCTCTTGATGGTGGGTATTTAAGGAAGGAAGGAGGAGCGGTAAGGTGGATACGACGGTCACCTAATCATCCATGAGCCTTCTTCAATTCGGCCAGATATGTGCGCCGATGCTGTTGTGAGAACCAAAGGGGATTCATGGGCAGTTGGTAGACTGACAGAAGGTGAAAGTGACCTGAGCTGAGCTGATCTGATCTGACCTGACCCCGAGGCCGCGTGAGGAAACGAGGGAGATTGATGGGGGGGATAGGATGTGGATCTGACTGCCTTACGCCTGACGACTCCACCAAAAAGTCGCAAAAGTGGAACATAAGAGACCCACCCGCGGAGGTATCAGTTTCTCACGTCATCAATCTTACCCCCAGGCCAGATACGACTAGTTCAATCGACTGAACGGTATACAATCACGGACATTGTACAATACCCGCAGACTTCACCGAGCAGAGCGGGCGGCACCTGTACTTTTTCGATGTCCGCGTCATCCCCCCCCCCCCCCTTTCCTTTTCTTCATTTGGACGCGTTTACTTTACCCTACCCGCCTTTGGATCATCTCATTTCGATGGGGCTTCGAGGCAGTTGCGTCGGACGGGGGTCAGATCACTCAGGCAGAAAGGGCTCTCCAGAGCAAGTTGGATCGTCCCCTCTTTGCTTCTTCTTTCTCATCTCTATCTTAGAAGTCTTTAATCACAATCCGTCTGTCTTGACTAGGCAAAAGCTCGACAAGGGACACCGACCCGCATTAGACACGACTTGTGTCAGATCGTCACCTCTGACACCGTCCTTCTTCAATATCTGCAACGAGGCAAGAAAAATAGGTTCTGCGGATACCCCTTTTTTAATTAAGGAATCTAACAAATAGTATCACTCTACACCACTGGACTCTGGTTTGTGGTTGTCACATCTCTATTCTACTTAAAATCGTCCTGTTTTGGCGATAATCAACTACCGACATCGCACCTCAAGCCTCGTGGACCCTTCACGTTAGCGTAATCCTGCAAGATAATATTCGCAAATCACGTTTCTTACAACAAGAACAACTTAAATTACTACACTTGCGGTCACAATGGCGGAGTCACGCTTAGCTGCCCTCGAGCGGCTCAAGGCCAAACGGCAGAACAAGGCCTCTTCAGCTTTCCGATCCATCTCCCCTGCACCTCTCATGGATGTTTCTCCTCCCCAATCACCTCCTCCACCCGTTTCTTCTATCGACGACAATGACCGGGACTTCGCTCTTGCTTCATCGCCCGATTCTTCTCGAACCCCAGCGGCTCCGTCAAAGGTTCTCGTCCCAGCATCATCTCCGCTCGATACCTCCCCTGCTAGCGGTGCGCCGAGCAAGTTCTTCAATATCACGAAGAAAGTGGAAGGAGATAAAACGCGTCCAACGGGCTCAGGCGTTGGGATTGGTGAGGGCGTTCGACTGGGATCCTCCGGGATGCTGGGGTACAAAAACGCCGTATTTGGAGACGTAAACTTTGGGAGCCTGAACAAGCATTCCAGTGCTCCCTTGGCCGTTGGGCACGGTGGAAGTCGAGTTCCACCAGCCATCTCAGTCCATGCCGCCTCCTCGCTCAGTGATGCTAGCCGGACGGCAAATGGACAACCTCTCGCGAAGAGACAGGTGGCACGATGGGAAAATGGTAGTCCCGCCGCTTCGAATCCTGCATCTGCAACGGGTTCACCAGGAGAATCCACCGGTTCCGGAAATGGAACGGACGCCGAGCTCTCGATGAGTCTAAAACGACGATTGCCAGATGATTTGGCGGTAGGCACTTCGACTTCCATTGGACATCCCTCTGGTCCTTCAAAAACTGATTCTTTCGCCATACCTACAACGACGGGTACACACCAGCTCATTCCTGAACGCGTGACAAGACTCCTCCCATCTATCACCGAAGCTGATGTGTATGCGGTGATGGATAATTACCCACACGAGGGTAAAGCGGAATGGATGAAGAGATTGCATGCCAAACATAACGGCATAACTTACAGGCCCTCCATGACGTCAAATGGTCCCTTGCGCCCGCCTGACAGCTCTCCATTAGCCGCAGAATCTTTTTACTCTGCGCCTCATGTCAAGGTTGAGAAGAAAACCGAGCCCAAGAAGGTATCGGCGATCTATCGGAATCGATCTATCGCTGCTGAATATGCGAATGAATCTCCCACCAAAGCGAGTGCTCGACGAGAAACCGCTGCCGAAACTGAGGAAATTCCCGCTCCGAAAGTAAAGAATAAAGCGCGAGTCATCGTTGGGTCGGATGAGAGTGATTTCGACATGATGAGTGATGACGACGATGACGACGAAGTGAAAGAGAGTAAAGTGATCGAGGATGTCGACGAAGGAAAAGCACTCCAAGCATGGAATACTTGCAAAGAAGCGGATATTACTGGTACAATCGCTTGTAGTGCTGAACAAGCAGCAACGATCATCTCTCTTCGACCATTCGCATCGGTAGATGATCTTCGGAAGAAACTTAAGAAAACAAAAGGTGTATCACCGGCATTGTTCGAGCAGTACATCGATGTTCAGCAGGGATACGTCGAGGTCGATCGTTGTTTGAACGTCTGTGAGGACATCGGCAGGACTATTTCGCAAGTCATGGAAGTATGGACAGGTTCGGCACCGAGTCGGCCGACTAGTAAGAGTGGGACTGCGACGCCGAATGGGACAAACGATACTGGGTTGCATGTCGCCACAGTTGATCCAGACGATCTAAAAAGACGCCTTGCGGAAGAGAAAGATTCTACTAAGAAATCAATTTTGAGAAAATACATACAACAACAACCCTCAAACCTGAAAGCTGGCGTCAAATTGAAAGACTACCAGATGGTCGGTCTCAATTGGTTAAATCTTCTTTTCGAACGCAGGATAAGCTGCATCCTAGCCGACGAGATGGGGCTCGGCAAGACGATTCAGGTTATCTCCTTCTTCGCATTACTGAAGCAGAAAGGAATCAAAGGGCCCCACCTCATCGTTGTACCTTCTTCAACCCTCGAGAACTGGGTCCGAGAATTCGACAAGTTCACAGAAGATATCTCGGTTCATACTTACTACGGTTCTCAAGATGAGAGAATGAGTCTCAGGCGTTCGTTCCCGCAAATGGCAGAGGATGGAGAGTTGGAAGTACTGTTGACCACCTACGATATGGCTTGGAAACATGATGATCAGAAGTTCTTGAGGAAGAAAATGTCGTTTACGGTCAGTGGCGAGGATATCCCCTCCTCTTGGTATATGTCCCGAGACTGATTTTAATCTGGTGTTTTCAGTGCTGCGTGTATGACGAAGGTCACACCTTGAAGAACTTTACCAGTCAACGCTACAAGAGCTTAATCCAAATTCGGCCCAAGTGGAGACTTTTACTTACTGGGACGCCGATACAAAATAATCTCCAAGAGCTCGTATCGTTGCTCAATTTCATCAAGGAAGACGTCTTCATGGACGCTGAAGATCAGCTCCGACAAATCTTCAAAGTGCATGCGAAGGGAGTCGTGAATTTGCTGTCTCAGCAGCGAGTGTCTAGAGCGAGGACAATGATGACACCATTTGTGTTAAGGAGGAAAAAGGCTCAAGTCAGTCACGCCGCTCTGAAAGCTCCTCTGTATTTGAAAGTCGCTAATTCTGCATTGGAACTTCCAGGTTTTGAAGGATCTCCCTCCCAAGATTGAAATGGTCCGGGAGTGCGAGTTGAGCGATCAACAGAAGCGCATCTACGATGAGATCCTCAACAAGTCCCGTGCTGCGATGAAGAAAGGCGAGATCGATCTTGACGACATCGTAGAGGAGAAGAAACCGAAGAGGGGTACAATAATGCAGAAAGACGACACGTCTACCAATATCCTCATGGAGCTCAGGAAGGCTTCCAGTCACCCACTACTCTTCAGACGGCTGTACGATGACGCAATAATTGCGAAGATGGCACGAGACTGTATGAAGGAGCCAGAATTTATGGAAAGCAACCTCGAACTTATCAAGGAGGATATGGCTGTAATGACGGACGCGGAGCTTTACCGATTTTGCAACCAATATAAAAGCGTCCGGAAGTACGCGATCAGTACCGATGAGTTCATGGCTTCGGGCAAGGTGCGCGCTCTAGCCGAGATACTAGAAAAGGCGATGAAAGACGACAAACGGGTTTTGGTCTTTAGTCAGGTATGTCGCCTGGGTATATTCGGCTTTGACGCAAATATTGATCCTTTCTGTGTCCTGCAGTTCACTCAAATCTTGGACATCCTCCAAGTCATTCTCAACCACCTTGATTACAAATTCGTAAGATTAGACGGCTCAACCCGAGTCGACGAGCGTCAGACTTTAGTTGACACTTTTACCGAGGATCAGAATATACCAGTATTCTTGCTTTCCACCAGGGCTGGCGGTATGGGGTGAGTTCACTTTGGAAAAATGTAGGCTTCTGCCAATGCTGACCTCTTCGCCATTCTCAGCATTAATTTGACTGCAGCGTCGGTCGTCTGCATCTTCGACCAAGATTTCAATCGTAAGTCATTGTGCAACATGAATCCTCGATGTCAACTGAACCCTCTTTCCCTGGTACAGCTCACAACGACCGTCAGGCTGCAGACCGCGCCTACCGAATTGGTCAGACGAGAGAAGTAGAAGTCATCAAACTCATCACAAAAGGGACCATCGAGGAAGACATCCACCGACTCGGCAACACAAAACTCGCTCTCGATGATGCTGTCGGTGGTGGCGGTGCTGTGGATGATGCAGAAGGGGCTGGGAGTGACACCAAAGTGGCCAACGAAGTCAAAAGGACCTTGATGCGCGATCTCCGCACGAGGCTTGAGAAGGACATTTGAAATGCACGGCCGGGTCACCCAGAGTTTTGCTTTCGCTCTTTCGGGCGACACAAATCCTTGCCTTCTCTCCATCAAAGGAACGCCTCTTAACTGTGTCACGTCAGCACAGCCTTCGAGCATTGGCGCATAGTGAGAACCTCTGCAGGGGTTTGAAGCGAGCACACATATAAAGAACCTCAACTGGGCAGTAGGGCCGTGTGAAGTCAGATTATATATGCTGATATGGTCTTCGGCTCATCACCTACATATCTACATTCCCCCATTCCCATATTCCTGCACTCTGCATTCTGAATCGCAACACTTCCAAAACGCACTCAAGTACATATTCTTCGTCGCCGGAGCATCATGGGAGATACCAGAAGTTACGGGCTGCCTTGGCATCTCCTCTATCCTCTCATTTCGCTGATATTGTTAGCGGTAGCATGCTTCCCCTCAGCCAAAAGCATTTGGTTTCTGTCTGTTAGCACCGCTACACAGCAGATTCGGTTTAGGTGCGGACTTTTGCGCCGTTTCTCTTGGTTCACTCCAATTCTCTATTCCTGCTGTCACGCTTTCTTTGCCCGTGCCTAGCACATTACTCAAAGATGACAAACACTTATAGACCCATAAAATTTCCCCCTCTCTATCTTGTCTCCATTTAAACCATCCTCAGTGGGCGTGATTATTGCGGATACAACGTCACATCCAGTAGCGGCATTAACTATTATCTTGAGGTCGAGTGTAATTACGGGGGTTGGTCATACTCGGTTGCTGTTAATCAGGTTGGAATGTATCTGCCGTCTGCTGTAACCGGTAACCTTATCGAAGCTGCAGTCTTGGTTCCTGTTGGTAAGTGCCCTCCCGCCCTTGACCGAATTTGGTGAGTCAATTCATTGATTTTTGGTCAAACAGCGTTTGCCTTTCACGTCTTTGCGTTCGTCCATCATACTTGGTCCACCTATTACTCGTTGGGGGCTGGTGCCAACAAAGACAGAGTTTACACGATGGTACAGATCCATTTCGTACTGTCATACGCAATCACGCTCTTCATGTTCATCACCATGATCGTTATCATGGGTGTTTGTGGAACAGCCACAAGGGACGGAAATCTGGAGGCCAGAAACATGTCCGTCTCATGGGGCCAGAGCCCTTGGTTGGTGCTTGTTGCTTTTCTCCTTGACTTGCTATGGGCGTATGAAGCGACGAGGTGGCGGTTGGTGGTGAATAGTGCGGGTTAAGTTGACAAATGATCAGAGATCAACTCTCCTCACCATCTCTCCTCACCAACTCTCCTCTCCACCTCGTTTTCCGCTTTCAAACATTTGTTCCACGTAGTCTTCAGCCTCGTCCTCCGCAAGCTGTCCGGCCGATTGGTCGGAAAGGCAGTGTGCTAGTGCTTGGCGGACGGATTTAGGCATGGCGTTGGAGGATCTGTGAAGGTTGTGGTTAATCACCCGTTTTAATCGTGCAGATATTGTAGCTTTACTCACCCAGAGATGTAAATATTTCCATTCCTTTTGTATATCCAATCGTTGATGAGCTCTGCATCCTCCTTCATTAGATCCTGCACATAGACCTTGTCCTCCTGGTCGCGCGAGCATGCAACGCGTACTTTCACTCCCGCTTTCTTCCAATCCTCCATTTCTTCCGAGTAGTAAAGGTCCTTGTCGCGACTCCGACAGCCAAAATACAGAGCTGTCAACGAGCCAGCACCCGACCGTATCCTTTCTTCCACGAACGCTCGCATCGGCGCCACACCTGTTCCTGGTCCGACAAGGACGACAGGTGTCCCATTGTCCTCGGGCAGGAAGAGTGTAGGTCCGTCGATATGTAAGGGGATTCGAGCACCGTTCTCAAGGTCTCGAAGATAGCTAGACAATAAACCTCTACGACGAACCGCAAGGTTGGTTTTGTAATCCACTAGAGCGATCAAGAGCTGGACTTTACGGGGGTGAGAAGCGGAAGACGACGCGATCGAGAATTGTCTTCGGCGGAGTGGTGGGAGGATTTCCAACAAGTGCGATATCGGTATCTTCAGTGCTCTGAAGTCTGATATTGTTTCTAAGATCGTTCGACTCGGTCGGATGGCGTAAGTGTAAATTTCATCCTGTTAGAGATTCCCGCCTTTCAGGTAAGCCTTTGTGGATAGCCTTCATTCGTGATGAGACACTCACCGGATCCGTAATGAAGTCATCCAACCTCTCAATCTCTCGTTCCTCAGTCGCGATCCGCCTCAACCACTCAAAAAAGCTTTTGCGAGGCGAACACCGTAGATCAAGATTCTTCTTCAGCAACTGTCTTAGTGTCGTTGGTGTACCTTGTGGTAGATGCCTGGGTATTGGTTGATCTGCAAACGATAGCACCGATTCTGTCAGTCCAGATCAGGGGAGATAGGAAGTCGAGGGCGGAGACGAGGCCAAGAACAAGAACAAGGGCTTACCTGCATTCAGCGGACGAATAGCAACTACCTGATCCGCTTGATCTTTCAAATCTGTATATTTCAAAAACGTCTCGATCTCTTCATCTGACGTCTCAGGTTTCAGAGAACAAATCGATCCAGGAGCATAGTTCCACTGAGTGGGGTCTTCCAGATCCAACTCTACTTCTCGAACATCTTGCCACCACTCTTGGTCGGTTACTCGCTCATTGTTCTGCAGAGTTGCCCACGACCATCCAGGGTTTAACTCTTCTTCCATCGAAGTCGCGTTCGTGGTTGGAGCCGAGGTCTGTGGGTCTACCTTAGACGATGTGGAAGACTTGGTGGACCTGACAGGATCGAATGCGTATAGGGGTGGTGGAAGAGATGTGGAAGGTAGTGGCCGGAATGGTTTTCCCGAGACAGCGATTGGTGGTGGCAGAAATGGCAACATGGCATCGACCGTTTTCTCGAGCCAGGGAATGAAAGTCTCTTCGATTCCATCAGGTGCACGCTCGTCGCCCCATGCTAGGCATTCCGAGTTTGGTTCCTGTCCACTATCCTTTACACCATTGCTAATATCCTTCGCGACGTCATCTGTCTCAACTTCAGTCTTGCCAGTCACCGCAAGCCTTCCGATCTCGTTTTCGAGAACCTGGACCGAATCGAACCCCGATTGATCCTTCCCAATCAGATGCGCTCCGAGACTCAACATCCTCCTTGCAAGAATCTTCCCAGCATAGCAGAATTTCTCGTACCCACTATCCCCGAGTCCGAACAGTGCGAAATGGACTTCGTCGAGGATGTCCGGTGGAAGACCGGATCGAAGTAGAGCGGTCCATAGTGGAAGCATTGCTGGTGGAGGCTGACCACGGCCGTGAGTGGAAGTGATTAGAATGAGAAGAGGGGTGTGAGGTAATTCGGACTGTTTGAACCAGCAAAAGGAGGTGTGCAGGCGTGTGGGATTCTTCAGTTACCGCGTATTGGTTCGTGGCGGAAAAGGAAACACTCAACTCACAATATCAAAATCTTCCATGCTCATAATCGTACATCTCCCCCCACGTCTTCTGATCTCTCTCCCTGTCCTCTCAGCAACATCTTGCGCATTTCCAGTCTCTGAAGCGTAAAGCACTAGGACTTTGTCGACCGTCTCTGCTTCCTCGTCTTCTTCGTGTTCATGAGGCCAGGCGTGTCCGTTCATTTTTGAGAGATCATGGTCCCCTTTAGATGGGGGTTTCGCCATTTAGCACAAAACACATCGTGTCGGGGGGCCATCCATTGTTTAATATAACACCTCTGGGTATCCGAACGATACAAAACGGAATGACGGGAGGAGTGTTCTCCGTGGATCGTATCCTGTGTGTTTCCCACCTTGCCTCCACCGAGACACCCCCCCCCCCCCCCCAACCCTTCTCTCGCGCTCGATCGTACAACTGAGTCACACTCTACTCACGTCGTCGCGCTGGGATCACGTGTATCAGATTGGGGGAATATCATTATCAAAATCCCAGCATCATTTCGATTGCATATACTACCACCATCCAGCGGAGAATGACACCAAGGGGTAAAAAAAAAGCTGTTTGAAAACATCTTGTGTTGAACATCAAAGGCGGCGAAAGATGTCAGAATCATTTCGAGAAACCCGTTATCCTTGTGATCTTCAACACGATGGGCTAGGAGTACTGGGCAATCCACATCATCACGAAATCGAGTGTTTGGAATCTCATCTGATACGCAGCTCTCTTTCATCATGAAACACAAGCCATATTTCCTGCATCATACCACTGGCTTTCTTCCAAGACAGACGCGACGCTACTATATCTCCACATTCCCCAACTCAGACCATTTCGTCCGTCTAACGGGTCTTGATGATACCGGCCGCGACGAGTTTCTGGATCTTGGCACGGATGTTGGCGTTCTTCATGTGGTCCTGAAGAGCCTTGGGATCCGCTTGGGCCTGTTGGAGGATGGATTGCATGACGGGATCGCTCTGCGGGAAGGGAAGGGTTTACGATATAAGGGGAAGAGCGAGAGAAGTAGGGTCAGCTTACCATCGATGTGACTATTTTAAACCGAGCGGGGCACAAAGAAGAAAACAAGGTGAGGGAGGACTCTCACCATGATGGACTGAATCTCAGGGTCTCGCATCGCCCTCTCATACGTCTCTTCATCTGTCTCTCCCTGTCTCTGGTTGTAGGTCTCCGCCAAGCACTTCTGCATGTGTTGTTCGATTTCACGGGTGTGCTTCTTCTCGGTATCCTGGTCCATGGCCTGTTGAGCTGCATCGATGGCTTTTGTGTACTCCTTCATACCGTAGTAAACCATGCTCTTTCGGATGTAGGCTTTCACAAACGTCGGATCGACTTTGATGGCTTCTTCAGCGTCTTTGAGAGCCTCGGGTAGAGCTGCGAGCTTGGTGTATGCCGCAGCTCGGTTGTTGTAACCTCTCGCGTCGGTCGGGAGTCGCTTGATAGCCTCGGTGTAAGCTTTAACGGCTTCGGCAAATTTGCCATCCTTGAACAGGTTGTTACCTTCCTCTCGTGCCTTTTCCGCCAACTCCGGGTTCACGTATGCCGCTTTCTCGGCGGCAGACTTGGCTTTCTCAGCAGCTTTGAGTTTGTTCAAAATATCCGCGGTTCGGTGCTCAGTCAGGGACTTGCTGTAGTACTTGATAGCGTTCGCGAGATCTCCTTCTTTCTCATACGCTGACCCAATCCTACCTAGCGCCTTCGCTATCACCTTGTAATCCGCTCGAAGTCCTCGACCCTCTTCCACAGCCTTCTCGCATGTCTCGATACATTCCTTGTACTTGCCTTGCTCGAATTGCACGGCAGACAAGTTGGTCAAGAACGAAACATCTCCTTGCCATTCCTCCCATGCAGCTTGAAATTCGCTAGCAGCAGTCTCTAATTCTCGAGCTTTGTATGCTTCGGCACCTTTCGCTTTGTGAGCCAATGCCGATTTCTTAGCTGGGTCTTCCTCTTCGACTGGTGCGGAGGAGGCAGGCGCGGAGGCAGCGGCAGGCTTCGAAGAGGTCGATGCAGATGGCATGGGTTCGTCGTGATCTTCGACAGTGGCAGCGGATCGTT
Source organism: Goffeauzyma gilvescens (assembly GCA_025758705.1). Taxonomy (NCBI): domain Eukaryota; kingdom Fungi; phylum Basidiomycota; class Tremellomycetes; order Filobasidiales; family Filobasidiaceae; genus Goffeauzyma; species Goffeauzyma gilvescens. The sequence goes on from JANGFI010001776.1 coordinate 24,124, forward strand.
TAGGCTGGGACGGCAAAGACGCAGGAGCAGTGCTCTCAACACCGGGCATGGAATCATCCGGGTCGTCATCGGTCGCCATGGCTTTCTTCAAGTTATCAGGAGTCTCCTTCGATCCAGCCGGTCGTTCCATCGCATCGAGGTCAATACCCATTAGCACACCCATGGCGGTCAACATCCTTGGGTCCTGGAAGAGGGAACCGATATCAGGTTGACCACCCTTGCCTGCGCCGAGTTCCTTGATCTTGTTCACGAAAGTCGGATCAGCCATGAACCCGGCTGTCTTCGGGTTCGCTGCAAGCTTCGCCATAGTCTGAGGATCAGTGAAAAGCTTCCCAAGACTGTTCGTGGGGTCCATTGAGCCCCCAGGAGCAGCTTGAGACTCCATAGCACGTCGCACATCATCTTGGCCTTTGAGAAGTTGAGCATTAGACGGATCCATCTTCAAGCCTTCTTCATATGCGAAAACGGCATCTTCGAATTTTCTCAGTCCGTGAAGAGCAGCTCCTTTGCGGAGGTAACCTTTGATGAACTTGGGATCCAACTCGATAGCCTTGTCAGCATCGTCGAGGGCACCTTGCCATTCTCGGAGGGATGCACGAGAGGCAGATCGGTTGGAGTAAAGAACATGGTTTGAAGGGTCGACAGCAATCGCTTGCGAGTAAAGATCAGAGGCTTTGGCGTAGTCTTTTGCGGCGAAAGCGGCGTTAGCCTCGGCTTTGAGGGAGGCTGCCTGTTCAATGTGAAAGAGTGCAGCGACGAGCATGAAAGAAAAAGGAAGAGAGAGTTCGGGCAAACAATAGAGCGAATTTCGGTAGTCAGTTAGATGCTATTAAGGGGAAATGGGAATGGAACAGAAGCCAGGACCCGCAAATGTGGCACTCACGTCAGACATTTAAGATTCAGGTTTGAACTGAGATGGATTTGCGTTTCTGTTTTGAACCCGTTTCTTGTTTCAAAGATATCTACTTGGCGACGAACGTAAAAAGTTTGAGACTTTGCAGGATTCGTTCGAGTGAGAGTGACAGGTGGATTGAGGTAGATATAAAGGTCTTCTAATCACGGGTGACAATCTCCCACGTAACACACCTAACAACGGTTTTCGATTCCTTGTTTCTCTACCATTAACGGCCTTGCCCTCCCCTCCCTTTCCATTTGTTCAACGGTCCTTGGGTCGACTTGAGAGGGGGTTTGTCGTCAGCAACGGTTAACCTCCCTTTCCTCCTGCCCCTGTCGTTTCCTCTCTTCTTTCGCCCGTTCACCCTCTCAGCCCCCCTCTCCGAATGCATGCGCAAGGAGCCTTCTAGAACCCCCACTTCCCCTCGTCCTGCCCCCAGAAGACTCTGGTGCCGCCTATCCGACAAATCACGTGAAGCGCGTCTCCTTCCCGAGTTCTGGTGGACAGCACTGTCCATTCATGTCCGCTGCTACTCCCCCCCCCCCCCCCCCCCCCAATTATCCTCCCGCTTGATTTAATTGACGATCTTTGACATGGTCATGCGGGTGTATGTATGTATCAACGGTCCAGATGTCCAGGTCACCTGCACACTTGACTCAAACTCTTCCCCAGGCACCCCGTTCCTCGCCTATCTCTTTTCATTTTCATTCACATGGTCTTCGTTCCAAAAAAAAACTTTGAACGTATTAGATACAGATACCATGTCATATAGCATAAAAATAGTGATATCCGCAACCGTACTCAGCATCGACATCATTATGATCAAGATGCCCAGCGAGCGATTGTCTTTGTCCATTCCAATGCCAGATGTTCTTCCTCCATCATCTACCTATCTTCACCCGGAAGTGTAAAACATGTCGGCTTTCTTTGCCTTGAGTGTGTTGCTCAGTTACTGCTTGAGTGATTGATGTCCAATTCCTTGCGGCATTGCGGCTTCGAATCGCGACTTGGTTGTCGTTTATGTCTGACCTTAATGATAGAGACCAGAGGCTCCCTGCTAATCAAGGAATCGCCTACCACCCATATATTCTCTTTCAAAACAAGAAAAAAAGGTCGTGGTACCCATTTGACGCACAGACACCTCCTTACTCTTTCATTCATATGGACATCGTCGCGAAATGAAACACCCACCAGACATGACAAAAAGCTGGTTCATTTTGAATCCACCCATGCGGATGAGCGTGCTCGAATGTTTCTGACCGGGGTCCGACGTACGTTGGAAGCTTTGAGAGATGGTTGCGTCAACGAATGAAAGATGTGCCCGCGACGTCTTAGGGAGGAATCCGGCTCCTACTCAATCCGATGACGGCACCCAGAAGAAAGTTCCTCTGGTGACATCTCTCTGGATGGTGAATGTGGGAGGAACGGCGACCGACATCACGAAATCGTAAAGGTGTCGAGCATTCGATACATGCGTGACTCGGGTGGAAAGCAGAGTGATATTACGCAATGGATTCATTCGCCTCGTCACATCGCGTAAAATCAGATCTGGTTGTCTGTTCGTGGGTCAAGGTCCATGCGTTGATTGACCCGCTTATTTGTGCACTCGGGTTGCAATCAGAAGCTTCTGGACCGTACATCCGAGTACTCCCGTCGGTCTGCTTCAAGCTTCGAACCATTTTCGGTTTCGCTATCGTGCTCGTATTCTGGTCTGTATTCGCTTTCGGGTTTCCCGTTCTCGTTTTCCCGTCTCAGGTTGCTCCTTCTTCGCTTCACTATCTGCTTCCTTTATCCCTCATTGTCCCTTCTTGAACTCACGGAACCCTATCCTGAATCTACCATGACAGACCGCTGACACCGACGCACATCAAGCATAACCCCACGCCGCATCATTGTGCCCATCGGGTTTTTTTTCGCTGATCCTCCTCATCACGACATGTTCACCAGTCTCGCTAATTTTTCCCACTTTCAACCTCGGCATCACTTTCGCTTTCCAATTTCAGCTGACGGACTTTATCTTGAGTTATCCGCAGGACACCTTCAAGACCACCGAGCATGGCACCCATTACGGCCGTCCTGAGAAGTAATGGAGTTGCGAATCGATTGTATCCTCCTACTAGCAGTCCTAAGATGCCACCGGCGGCACCACCGTCGAGCCATTGTAAAGTCTTTTCCTGTGCGTGTTGGGTTGCTTGTCCCTTCGACCATGGATACCTCTCTCTGAGGCTCTTGAAGCCATCTTCAACCAGCACGTATCCCGCCGTTACAGCCCCTAACTTCATTCCATCTTTTGCACCCTGTTTCGCCGCTCCAAAAAGAATCCGATAATTCCTCGTTTTGGTATAGAAATACCAACCTTGAACCGTCGTCGGTTGACGATGTGCGTTCTCGGCTAAGAACCTGAGACGGGCACGGGATCCACCGCGCGAGATTCCGATACAGAGCCCGAGGAGGGCAGCAGTTGGCGGCAGGATTAGAAGACGACGAGGGATGTGGAGAGAGTAGATGTGGGTGTTGTCGAGATCATCGGAAGAGGGAAGAAGTTGGGATATGGGAGTCGTGAGGAAACCGGTCGGGGTGGGTCCAGCAGCTGTAGAAGGCGATGAAGAAGATGGTAAAGACGAGGAAGAGTCCGGGGTCGACGGAGTTGAGAAAGAGGCCGAAGAGGGCATTGAAGGAGAGATAGACAGTGTCTGGGATGAGGTAGGAGATACTTTCGGGGCTTCCGACGAAGAAGACGCAGATGGGAAGCCGAACATGATCAGACTTTTGGTTTCTTGATTCGCTAAAGTGTACGACGTAGAGGAGATGCCTTAGAGTACGTGATGGAGACGTCAAGAGGCTATACTCTTTAAAGCGTTCATAAACGTCGGTGGAAGTTATTTGTGCAACACCTGCGGTTTTATTGAGCCGATGTGACTGTTACAGATCTGCGATCTCCGGGCTTCAGGTTTGCAGGACTCCAATTAAGGTTGGTGAAACTTATGTATGTCAGAATCTGAATCTGTGTGATCACAACCATCTATATTTGGGCTGCATCGTCGCGGATGGAGACCTCCCCTTCTTCCGCGTCGATCGCTACAAGCAGAGTGAAGATTCCGTGATGTTCGCGAATCTCGTTCCGTTGGTTTGCTTGAGACCCCGGGCGACGTTGGCAGGCGCACAGACGAAGGGCAACGAACGACGCGACTAACGAAAAGCCCAGGCGGAGAATGTCACGTGGATGGGTCGTTGCATGCATCACTGCGCTGCGCCGCTGCACGGAAGAGCGACGACCGGGATGGGGTGAACGAGATCGTATCCTTTGAAAACGACCGAAAACGTAAGCAGACTTCCTTCTCCTCCGTCCCTACCATTAAACACGGGTGATTCGGAGTCCGCAAACACTCCTCACTGCCACAGCAAACACGCCGGTGGAGATCGTCGACTATAGAGTAGCATTCCTGATTTCATCGACCATTTTGTCCGATGGCCGGTATTCATATTTGCGTTGTTGCTGCCCAGTTACCCTCCGATGTGCCTCAATAGGAGGTCGGCATACAGACAGGTACATGTGGAGATGGAAGTGTAAGCTATGATAATGACTTTGTAGTAAAGGGACTGCGTAACGCCATTATGATCTGCATTCGACTACATGATTGTACCTGGAGATCATCACGACGACCATCAGAAAGGTGAAACATAAAAAAAGAAACGGAAAGGTGTGAAGAAAGTGTCCGATCAGAGATATATTACCAATTCTCCCCAAACCAAGCAGCGTCTCGTTGTTATCCCTCCACCCTTTCGAATGAGCCCCCTAAGGCACACCGCGAACGGTCACCAGAATAGTAGGCCCCGATCAGGAGGAGAGAAGGTGAGTACAAAGAAGGATGTCGGAGCTTGACTCTATGTTGGATGTAGATTCTCATCATTTGGGACAGGTGGAAGGGAGGGAAGGCACGCGGCCGAAAAGAGAAATAAGAGAAGGATAGAACAAAACAAAACAAATAGTGGCGTCGTCCTCTTCTCTACCTTTCTCCTCCGACTGCTCCTATTTCTCCAATCTGCTTGTTGTTTCTCCTCGTTCCTCTCTTTCTCCCTCAAGATTTACCTCTACCCTGCTTGGTAATAACCGCTCATTTTCTCTCTTTCTTTCGGTCGATCAGATCGTTCCTCTCTTTCAATTCCACGTCCTATTCATCGGGACCAAGCCGAGCTGCCCCCATTGGGGGGAAGGTACTCTAGCTTCGTTTCGAGGAGATGGGGGAGGGAACGAACGAGATGGGAAGAACGAACAGACGAATGGTGAAGATACAAGAGGGGGAGATGAGGGTGGGGCAGGGTGATTGCGAGATAATCGAAAGAGAGAAGGAGGAAGAGAACGAGAATAATGGGACAAGAGATCGAAAGATAGAACAGTGAAAGAAAGGAAGATAATGAGAAGGAATGGATGAGAGAGGAGAGAAGAGAAGTGGAAAAACAGGGTGAGACTAAAAGTAAGACGATCGGAAGAGAGACTGTTTTTTCAAGGGAAGGGGGTGGACGTCGAAGATGAAGGTGAGTTTCTTAAGTATGTGGAGATCCAGGCGAAGATTGTCGATGGTGTGGTACCGGACCAGTATGGTGGTGATGGATGATAATCATAGCTCTGTCGCTCCCGCGCCCAGTGTCTGTCTGCGAACGGGATCCACTCTGAAAGAAAAAAACGCGGAAGGGGGAATTCGTTTAGGTGAGTTAATCACGTGATACTGCCCTTGACGCGACATCACGCCTATATGGGAACGCAGGAGCAGGCTCAGGGTGTGGAGGGTAGGGGAGGGGATGGACGTAACACGCAATGGTATTCAGCTGTATTCGATAACAACGAATATGAAATCATGCTTTACTTGGAATGCCTGCAACGGGATCTTCTCACTCGCCTAAGATATACACAATTCATGCTTAGAGCTCCCTGCACCACTACTGTTGCACGCCTCCCTCCGCTTTCACATGCACATTAAACCAGACTGATAATCCGACGCGACCGATTCACAAGTTCCGCTCAGCTCAAGGAAGGCAAACGAACCACCTCACCCCGCCTCGTCCTGGCTATATATCTGAGTGCTTGACGATATACAAATTCGACATTGTCCTTCCTCCATTTCCACCAAACTCATCGACACCGTCTGTTTCCGACCACACCATTTTGGGATACCGGAAAATAACACGAAGTGGTACCTTCTAACTTACATTCCAGTATCTAGCCATCTCGCATCCCTCCTTGTGGTAAAATCGACCTCGTGGTAGAGACGATTACGATTGCAGGTACAACTTCTAACTGCTCTCTGAGGGAACATCTAAGATCCAACCCGATATTGCGAAAAACCTCACCAGGCCTTGAAATCCCAAGAGATTTGACTACGTCCGTCAAACTTGCTCACCCCAGCCAACACACCGCATCCTACATTCTCTTCCTTAAACCTTTTCCAACTACCCTCCCCCCTCCTCCT
>JANGFI010001777.1:10373-30554 GCA_025758705.1 Goffeauzyma gilvescens
TCCTCCTCCTCCTCCTCCTCTCGGGATCGGCCTTGAGTCGTCCTCAAGTACCTCATCGCACTCCCCTGCATCACCACGATGGCTAGCACTTAAAGTCGTTGATCGAGAGAGAGAATACATGCGTCCTCACGATGTCAGACGTGAGGTGAAGATACTTGATTTTCTGGGGAGCCGTCCAGTGAGGCGAATTCAAGAGCGAGGGCGAGTTGATTGTGTTGCAGCTGGAAAGGGCGATCAAACGGACCGACTAGAATTTCAAGTACAAACAAACATAATAACCCTCATCGATGACGTCTTCGACCCAGCCTCTCAGACGCATAATCTCTTATTTTCACTGTATACACATACTCTGCGAGAATTGATTGAGAATCCATATTTTTCACCCGTACTGCCACCTCTTCCATTTCGAGCACCCGGTGAAGACGTCTTAGGAACGACTCTTCCGGCCCTCGACCCTCTGGGTCTGAGCCTCGGAGCAGGCGGAGCAGGCGGAGAAATTGATAAAGCCGCTACAACAAGAAGGAAAAGATTCGACGGTCTCACTCTTTCAATAGTATATCAACTCTTGAACGCCGTTTCTTTTATTCACGATCACGGAGTCTCACATCGAGACATCAAACCCGGAAACGTCTTACTCTCGAAATCAGGACTGGTGAAGATTTGTGATTTCGGCACGGCTATATTCACCAGCACCACCGCCACCGCCACCGCTTCCTCTTCTTCTTCTTCTTCTCCTTCCGTTTCTTCTGCTTCGCCTTCGTCGATCCCAGCGACGAATTCAAGCGCAACGGAAGATCGACCAAGACCTAGAACATGTCAAGTCGGTTCTGGTGCCTATCGTGCTCCCGAACTATTGTTTGGTGATACTCATTACTGTCCCGAGAAGATCGATCTCTGGGCGTTAGGTTCCACTGTTGCAGAACTATGGACACCTTTTCAACTCTCGTCCGATGAGACTTCGACTTCCGCTGCAGAAAATGCATGGTCAGTGGGAGGCTCAGGATCGGGATCGATCTCATGTGCGGTCGAGGTCGAGCGAGTGAGCGGTCTCATGAAAGAAGAAGGACGGTTGGAGACTCATTACGAGCGTGTCGATGAAGACGACGAGGACATGGACGGAAGTACAGACGGGTTAAACCAAGAATCAGACGAAGAAGATCCATTGGACCAAGGGTTTCTCGTACCCATCTTTTTACGTGGGAAGGATAAAAACAAGAACAAGAAAACGCAAACGCAAACGCAAACGCAAACGAAAGTGACCAGAAGAAAAACATGGAAGAAGCAGTCCCTTTTTGAGGGAGGGAAAGGTGATATTGGACTAGTTTGGAGTATAATGACCGTGAAAGGGAGTCCGAATCCAAACAATTGGCCGGTGAGTTTCAAGTTCTACGAATGGGAAAATACATTAGACTCGACTCGTTTCATCACCTCGTTCCGTTCACAGAATCTCGATATCACTCTTGCTAAACTGCGGCACTTCTTTTCCGGATTTTGCATTCCCTAGGAATTTCGGTCCTTACCTGACGCTGGCAAAATCGAATTCGCTTCAGCTTCCGGTATATCAATCGCCCAATTGCTTCCTCTTCTCAACTATCCCTCTTCACATCAGTCGATTGGGATGCTCAACATTATTTCTTCCTTGTTGGAGTACTCGCCCGCTCGTCGAGTGAGCGCGAAGAGCTTGATGCATAAACATAAAGATATGTTTGAGGGTGTCGTTTTACCCGCACAGGATGGATATATTGAAGGACCCGATGAGGGTGGAGTGCAGAATTCGTTGGGAGAATTGATGAAAGGCTTCAATCACCAAGGGATAAAAGAGGGTATCTGAGAAATACGCCCCTTGACTTCATATCAAATCTGCTCTGTCAGCTTCCAGTGCGATCCTAGTGATGAGATGGTCAGGGTCGAAGGGAACGGAAGGAAATGAGCATCCATAACAATTCATCTTGCAAGAGAACGAAATACGAACGGCTACAACAGATACGTCTGAAAACGGATGTGTTTCTCACGCTTTTTTTTTGTTTCTTTCACGGGATCCAGAATATCAGAGTCGAGGCTTTTTAAGTACAACGTTTCGATGCAATGTAATTTACGAACATGAACACGACCACCACCACAACCCTAAAACGAAAGACACTGACCTTCGAACCAGCCCATGAGACGAGACGCCGCTCCTTGTTCCTCTGTCCACCTGGTTCTCCCTTTGCCTAATCTCTGCACCTGGGGGTCTCCTTGGCATCCTCGCTTCGATGCTTTTCGACGGCCGCCCAACCAAAACGTAACGGTTGACCTTCAGGAAGTCCAATCATTTTGGGGTGGCCGACGATGTCCCGGACGAATTCGATTTCCAGCTTCGATTCCAAATCGTCGGCAAGTAATGTGCAAGTGCGAAGGACTTGACTGACATGTATTTTGGAGGAGCCGTGGCGAATTCTGGGATAAAATAGCACACTGGGCTCGTGAGGTGGAATCGGGTCATCGGCGGGACGGGTTTATGACGATCGGTCAGTCCGTTGATGAGAGGGAATCGGGTTTTCCTTGGTCCACATCTGACTCGGCTGGCAGTTGAGATTGAGGAAGTCGCCGACGATATCGAGGTGATCGATGTGGATTGTATGTTGCTGATCGTCGTGTGTTCCGAAACACTCGATTGGCTGACTGTTGAACCAAAATGGCGGGGGTGAAGCTCATGAGATGCTTCGAGTTGAATAGATGCGGGACTTCCGGGAAGGACCTCCATTACATCTGATTTCACTCCTCGAGGTTCGCCGTTTCGCTGATTCTGAACATCGAACAACAATGCCTTGGTCGGAGGCAGGCTTTCGAGTTGTCGAACCAATTCAATTTCTTGCTGAGAAATCGTAGAAGTCTCACGTCGCTTTTGTGTCCTGTCATACCATCTGATGCTGGCAATAGTGTAACTGGATCGAAGTGTAATCCACGTTTGCTTGAATGGGAATTCACCCATGACATGTCGCTCGGTCAACTTGGCCCACTTGCTTAAAGACGAGATGGCATGTTCCGCCATGTTCTCCCTCTTGCTGATCGCCGCCGTGTCTTGCAACGACGCCGTTCGCTCGCTGATACTTTTGGTCGGGATGGAGGTGATTCCCGAGTTTGTTTTGTATATGATATCGTTCAGTCTTCGCAAATCGGTCTCTTCGATGTTCATCAATTGTTCCCTAGCTACACCAGGCCCGACGTTGTTCTTGGTGGTTGTGTTGCAAACCCCCGTCACAAGACCGTGAGCTGTGATTCCACAGGCGACTGACGCCCTCGGCGTGGAAAGTCGGATTTGATATTTCGTGAATTTGTATTTGCAAGTTCCGTCCTCGGCGGGGAAATCTGCTTTGTTCCTCTCTACCCAATCGGGTTCATCAAGACCACTAGACTCGTTGTCAAAGTCCAGCTCTCGGTCAAGAAACCAGTCGAAGCCAACGGTATTTCTGCCCCAGCCTTCGCCGTGCCTCGCGGGATAAATACGGTCTACATCGTAAAGTCCCAGGCCATGGTCTTCTTCGACAGATGGGGCTCGGAATGAGCGGCAAGGTCGCGCGGTAGTGTCGGAGAGACAGTCGGACATGTCATCGCGAGAGAAATCGACGTCCTGGAAGCCTAGGCCAATCTGATGACTCGAGTTCATCTTCCGTGCGATGGGTGTAGATTGACCACCCGTCGCGGTAGGCGTCAAATCGTCGTCGTCGATGAGAAAGCGCTCGGTACTCAGGGATGGAGTCTGGAGAATCGGGGTAGAGTTGAGAGAGAGCTCCATGTCGCAGGAGAGATCGGGGAGACCGTCGGAAGAAGACAGTGGGGAATTAGGAGAGTACGGCGCCTGAGTGGCACACGACGATTTGATTTGCTGAGAAAAGGCAAACGGGGGGCTCTGGGCACCTGCACCGACCCGGGCGGTGTAGCGAGTCGAAGTCTGTTCACTTTCCTCGTCATCACGTAGAGTGTCCATGCAATAGTCAAACAATTCCCGATCGGGCATGTCTGACTTCAGGGTGGCCTCGATTGAAGTGCAACAAGAGACGCAGAGATGCATACTTTCTGCAACGTCCTGGATAGTATTGACGGGAGGGTTGTCGCCACAGACGCAGATAAACCAAGCGGAGATATCGACGACGATGCTGGGTTCTTCGTCGTCGTACTCGTCAAATATTTCAAGTACGTCGGAGCAAACCGCTTCCCTGGGGGTTTCACTCTCGAGAGCGGTCCAATGGTGCGGGTTGTCGTTCAAGAACATATTGTTGTTTCCGTGGCGCAAGGACTTGGCGGCTTGAGGTCCGGGACATCACTAATGGGTAAATTTTGGTATGGGGGAACACACGGACGTGTGTGACTTGGTGTGAGCTGAGATCGACTAGTGCGACGAGTAACGCTGTATTGGCATATAAGTATGCGGTGGGAGCAGGAGATTTTGGAGCGTGTGGTTGATGAGATCAAGAGTTCATGAAAGCTCTAATCAACGATCCGAAAGTGGCAGCTTGGGATTTCCGTTCTTATAGACCACACAATAGTACAGCCATTCCGATGACGACTGGCCTCACAGATCACTTCCATCTCACCAACGAGTCCGCGATTCTCGCTACCGAGAAATACACACCAGATGCGCACAAACATTATCCCTGAGACCTACCTTTCAAATACCTTGCTTCCAGGATTTTGGCGGGGTAGCGATTCCCCCACGAGGAAAACAGGATTTCATTTTCAATGGAGTGATTTTTGAAAGGCTGGAAGCTCTGTGGAAGGTATCCTCCAAGTGAGTGGAAGACATGCCGATCAATCGTGAGTTCGACCCATTTCACTTAAACCTAGATGTCGGAGGGGGGGGGGGGGGGNNTTGGTGTGGGGGGGGGGGGGGGGGGGGGTGGCAAAAATAAAGACGCGTTGAACATGTGTCTCAAAATCGACGCGAGGAGGGGAGGGGTGTAGTGGGTCAGTCAGCTTCAATCTTGGCCTGGGATTGACCCGTTCACAGGGGCGAAGCATCTGGAGAGGGATGTTCGGCCTGTAAAGTTTTAGCCACGGTTCAGTGTTAGTCCTATGAACTTGATCATATGTAAGGTACCAAAAATCGTGATTCTAACCCACCTCAGTCGGAACTTCCCACCGCCGTGCGAGCTAAGAAACCTGACACCGGAAGACATCGATTGAGAACAGCAAGTTCTCGCTCTGTATCATCTTGTATCAGCGTATCAGCATAGATTGTGTTGACACGAAATCACTTGCCATATGAGATAAAGCTTTACGGTGATTGAGCGCGGGCTCCCATGTCATGTTGAACCTCTTCTGTCTCTTCTTTTTGCTTGGTATATTTATGATCATGGTAAACCATCTTTCCTCTTTATCTGAAGATACGCGGCCATTAAACCCCCCCCCCCCCCCCGCACCCAAAATCTCCCATCAAGCGAGAGAGGGAACAAGGGAACAGTCCCTCCGAGCACAAAGCACCGTTTCTCTCACATTAGGGTACCTTCACCGCTATCCCGCAGTCCGGTCAAACGTTTAGTAGATATCGGCACTACCTGAAAGTATCATTGAAAGGTATCACGAAGCTTGAGTCGAAATGACAGATCCATGCATGCATATAATGCCCGTCAACCGACTGTCTATACATCTTAAATACTCTCATCTCAGCCCGTCTGTTTTGTCTAGCCCACTGCATCGTCAATCCCGTCTGCTAGAATCCGCTTGGCAACGAAAAAGGAGAAAAAGGCCTACAAAATCCCTCGAGGAAGTATAATCTACTTTCTCTCCACCTTTTTCTGACCCCCCTTTCGCGCATCATCAAACTTCCTAACAACGACCTCACACTTCGTCTCTTGACAAAGCCGTTTAGCTGATGATTTGATTTGGGGGGAGAAGAGAGTCAACCCAGCGGATCGTTCGATTGATTCGACTGGGGGGGACGAGCGAAGAAGACAAGAAGACATGGAGCGGGGGGTGGAGACAGAGGAAGAGAGATGAGAGAAGGCAAGGGACAGGCAGGAGAAAGGAAGAGGAAGGATGATGTTGAATCAGTATGAGACGGACGAGCAGAACGAGACCGAGAGAGTCACGAGCACGACAGGCGAAATAGAAGCAAGAAGTGGCAGAAGAGAGAGCGAAAAAACAAGCAGAAGCAGAAGAGGCCGTACTCACTTGGGACAACAAAAGTCGTCAACGGCGTCTCGTCCGGGATAACCGCGTTGGGAAGCACGAATGCACCGATAGCGATCGATTCCTGGGACGTGGTCGTGGTGAGAGCTCGTGAAGCGTTCGAAGCCGATGAAGACGGGTTCGAGACGAGGACGACTTTAGCGAAGTGGGTCGGGACGGAGATTGAAGGAGGGTTACCGATCACTTCGTGGGTCTGCAGGGGAGAGGTAAGGCGAGGAAGACGAGGAATACGAGGAATACGATAGGAAACGACGCACATCGAGGCAAAGCGGCACGATAAGCGGGCGATTCGGCGGAGCGATGCAAACGCGTGAGTACAGATACCAGGGAGAAAGAATGGAGGCAGGAGGGTACCATGAGAGCGGGGGCAAGGAAGGGAAAGAAATAGGTGAATGTCAGTAAGCAATTGCGGAGTTGTGGAAAAGAATTCAGAGCGGAAACCAAGATTAAGGGGATGGAGACGCAGACAAAAAGGGAGAGGAAGGCAGGAAGGCGAGGATGACAGATCCAGACGAAAAAAGGAGCATGCGAAGAGAAAGAGTTCCAAGCAAGAAAGTCGCACGAAGAAAGAAGGAAGCAGAACAAGAAGAAATGCACGCACCACTCTCCATTTCCCATCGACGGTACTCTGAGTCGGGAGGTACAAGGGAACTCTGTAAAAAAAAGAAGTAGGGAATCGGAGCGTCAGTGTAGCTAAATTTCCATGCGAGAACCATCGCCCTCCGTCGTATTGCTGTCACCGCACTCAGCCTCGATGGGAGAACTCACGTAAAACAATAAACATCCCTGTATCTTCCCGTTAAATCTCTGACAAATTGCTCCAGGTAAGCCCAGTAATGACGGTTGAACCCATCTCCTACTTGAGGAGCAATGTTGGTGAGGAGGAACGTTTCGTTCATGGCGATTTGGGAGGATTCTGGATGAGTGAACGGGAAGAAGAGGACGAGACAAACGCAGAGAACGAGGACAAGAGGTGATCAGTTCATCTTATTTCGTTTTTGTTTTCCGTTTCTCATTCTGTTCGTCCGGTTGTTTCGTCCTTGACTGTCCCGACAGTCTTCGTGAGGTCTTGCACATGGAAAAAGAGCGGATGATAACGCAACGAAAGACAGAAATAAGAAGGAAGGATAGAAAGGACAGAAGATTTAAAAAAAAAAAAAAAAAAGGTGAGAGATGTAGAGACTCACTCGCATCTGCAGCGGGTACCATATGTCCTCGGTCGTATCCGGAACGGAAGTCTGTGACGAGAGAGGCGGTCCAGCGGAGCGCAGCAAGGCCGGACGCCGGGGCGAGGGGGTGGGAGAGACATAATGTGGTGGTATGAGGCGAGGCGAGGTAGAGCAGACGAGAGAGGGAACAGACACATATCGATGCGGATTCCGAAAGGCAAACAGGATAATGCCGAGATGAGTCAATTGATAAGGAAAAAGGAGAGGGGGAGACAAAGCGAGGGCAGACCCGCAAGGACTGTACTTACAGTCCTTCAAACTCGCCCGAAACATCTCAGGGACTTCAGAATCTTCTATAAAGACTGATTTTGAGCGATCTCCTTTGGTTTGCGTCGGGACCGGAGGGCCGCTGCCGGATGGTGACGGCGATGGCGGGGAGGCGGGAGGACGAGAGAGAGTGGCTGCTGTTAGATGCTCAGCGGTCTGGTGAAGTTATTGATGCGATTAATTTCGGTGGATGACAATTGGAGAAGTAGGATTTGGGGGGGGAGAGGAGAGGACACAGGAGTGCGGTGGTGGATCATCAGTTTCAGAACCTGGTACCGGAAAATATTTTCGCTGGTCGCACTCACCCATGAAGGATGCTTATTCTTACGGTCGTATGCCGCGACATAGGCTGTCCGTTTGAGGATGTCTGGCGTTGGGCCTGGGGGAGAGAGAGCGCGAGAGCGTGGCAAAGTGGCAACAGAATGGAGGTTCGCGAGAGGGCACGATTGGGGAGGGACGAACAAGAGCATAGGGCAGCGAGCAAAAGATGGATGTAGCGAAAAGAGGGAGATGGGTGTCAGCGTGTGCAACGCTCTTGGAGGCGATTCAAGACAGTGCATTCAGTGAAACCATCTTGTCGCAATGCGACACATCCGTTTTCGTGGGCGTATTTGCAAACCACGATGAAACCCAACAATCTCTTTTCGTTGAGGACTCGAATGGCGGATTTTCAGATGAAATCATGCTCCAGGCCTCCAAGGAAAAGAAAAGAAAACGAGCACCTCGAAACTGAAGAGCCGAGACCTGCAACCTAGAAGCTAGACAACCAAGGTATAGTTCGTAGACCAAAATGGGAAGACTCACCTGGGAGTCCATTGCTGTACCTGAACACCTGGTTCACCGGACTTTGGTTCGTTCCCCCCGACATGGCACCGCCTGCAACCACCCCCGCCGGCAATGATGCTGGGACAACGGCACCGCCCGACGACGAGGACGCAGAGTGGGGTGCATTCTTGCTTCCCGAAGAGGATGATGAGAGCGAAGTCGCGGTCACTCCCAAAGCAAGCCCCGCGATGAAGAGAGAAGACTGGATGAGGAAGGAAGGTGGGGAAGGCATGATGCTGAAGGGCGGATGCGGGTAGAGAGCGAGAGAGATGGCGTAGAGAGCGTTTCGAGTGTCTCAAGCGAGTGAAAATAACATAGAAACAAGCGGAACACGGCTAGTGAATAACGATACAGCTCAATCTAACCTAGTTATATTGCAAATTGTTCTCGATAGAAGCAGCTGACGTCCAATGACTATCCGACAAACTAAACAACTCTACAAGAGACGCTCGATGGGACTTTTGAGATTCCGCACGAGCGCGTTCGTAATTGGTCACGTGGCTATTACGCCGGACGCGATTTGTTACCTAAAACATAACGCCGGACGCGTTCCATGTAAATGAAATCGACACATCGTCTCCACCTCTATTATAGTATGCCTCGAGCAACGAAGGGGAGCCCCTAGAGTCCGGCGAAGACCCGTAGAGCTCATGGTGTTCCTGCGGTGGAGATCACGGTGCCCCCACAAAAATGTAGACACGTCTGATGGATGGTATTCAACTTGTATCATTTCCCAACTCGTCGCCCTCACCTCTATGGCGCTGGCGATCGAGAACGCCAGATCGGAGATATGTCCCGAATTGTAGGCTATCCGACGATCTGTTTCCTAGTGTGCGTGTGTTTGTCTTCGTGTATATGTGTGTTAGTATGTGACCTTCCTCAACTCTCGCTGAACTCGCTACTCTCATCATCTGCACCAATCATGTTCCCTTTCCCAATTGAGCGCCAAACAAATCTCTCGTAGGCGTAGGTCTGTGCATGGATCGTTTGATCATACCAGCTGTTACAAGAAAGGAATGGGTTGTCAGTCGTCTTGTTGTACTCATTTCAAGAGATCCGAAGTAGAGGCAAGGGAATGGACGCATGAGCCATTTCACTTACTAATTCACAGCGACACACAAACCATGTTCTCCTTCTTCTTGTTGGACATGATGCCACCACCCAGCAGGAAGATACAAGGACTCCCCAGGTTGTATTGTAATCGTAATTGGCCGGACAGGGAGTTTTCTGACGTCGAGATTGAGAGGATCGACTGACGTCCATGGAATCTTCAAGGAGCCATCTAAAGAGTCGGGAGCGATTTCTAATTTCCCAGAAGACGACTGACGAGTCCAGGTGGCTGTCGGGTAGAAATCGTGGTCGAGGCAGAACCCTTCGATGGGGCTGAAGAGCGTGAATGTTTTTCGGCCGCTTAACATGTGGTAGATATTCTCATATGGATCTGCAGAGGTTAAACGAGGGGGAAAAGGGGGTATGAAAGGGGAATGTCAGCATATTTACAATCCCTGACGAAGGCAGACTTGTTCTTGCGATATTGAATCGAGATTGGTGACCCAAAAAGTCATTGAAGGTAGAAAAGACAACGAAGAAAAGAACCCAGAACCCTCACCTCTATGCAGCGTCGTTATACTCCGTTTATCCCCAATCCATAAATTCACCGCGTCTGGTTTTCTTCCCAAAGCCTCCGTCATCACCTCGACATCTCTCTTGATATATCTCTGCAGTCTCTCTAACTCTGGTCTGGGTTCTTCTTCTTCGGTTGCAGTATCGGGATCATTGAGGTCATCGGTAAGGGAATGTCGATAGATATTCCCGTTCTGAGATTGGAGGTATAAGATTTCCTCGTGATCATATGTATTTGACGACGAAGCGGGATCATCTTTAGCTATTACTGTCTCTGTTTCTGTTCCCATTGGTGCTTTGGCAGTAGATTTGGGGTTTGAAGAAGAGTTGTTATCATGGAGCTTGGAGATGAAAGAGGACATCGTCATCTTCTCCGTGAGTGGTTGGACGAAATATGTTTTTCCGGAATTAGGTTCAGGTTGAAGAGAATCTGCTAGACTGCGGGAGAGTCCGAAGGGCCGTATGGTGGCAACGGGGCATGGAGGGTGTCAAGATGAGACGACGAAGAAGAGGAAGATCAATTTGATTCAGCGGGCGATCTTTCTCTCCTTTCGATCTACACTCCCAGAAGAGAAGAAGTCCATGTATAAGATATACAAGGGGCGGGGAGGGGAGCAGAAGCGGTTTCACCAACAAGACTCACCCATTCGGCGTGGCCGCTATACTAAGCTCTTGATCTTCCATGATTTCCTCCCAAGTCGATGGAAGCTCATATGCGGCTCTCTCTTTCCCTTTCGCTTTTCCTTTCTTTATGGTCCTTTCGTCGTCGCTCGTTTCGCCGTCGTCCGAGATGATTGGGTCGAATCCTGGTTTTTGAGAGGGACGCAAAGAGAGTGGACAAAATCGATTCAGAGAAAGGGTCAGAGAGTGCAAGATGGAAAGCAATTTAAGAATCTTTGAGGATGAGATGACAGAAGAGAATCAGAGCCAAATTCCTCACCTTTGATAACAACGGGCCTATTGGCGGCAAGAATTCTAAGCATCTCCGGGACATCAGGCATGTCGTCTAGGTATCGAATCGAGCTCGGTGAAAGATCTGAGGTGCAGTTTGAGGAATTTAATACAGGCGAAGAAGAAGATGACGATGAAATAGCTGAGAAATTGAGGAAAGAAATCCTTGAATGGCTCACCTCGGTAATCCTGTACCAACTTGCGTAGCTCGGCATGTGCCCACATCTTTGCCTTGCTGTCCTATTCCTTTTGAATTTGAGATCGAGGACTTCCTTTGCTCTCCTGAGTTTTTTTTTTCACGCGAATGATTCAGGCAGGCGATGAGAAGATCAATTATAATACAGTGCGGTATCTAATAAATGGAGCTTATTTGAGGCCGGCATTCACTCATTCATTTAATTTATTCAGGTCTAAACCAGATCTGCTGCTGATGATGTTAGACCCGACGGGTCCCCGGATCCGAAACAGGCCAGCTGGTGATTATGTAATTATCTCCTCGCGATTTAGAGTGGGTTTCCGAATTCCCAGAAACCAGAAAAGTCGGGGAATGTTTGGGTCCCGGGGGGGGGGGGGTCCATCGCCGATCGATTCGATCTGGACAGAGCTGAGCAAGGATAGTCAATGTAGCAGCAACATACAGACAAAATCAAAATCCCAACTGCTTCTTGTTCGTTTCTGTTCATGTTACGCCCAACGATTCATATCGACAATCTAAGAAAAGGCGCCTGCGCGAAACAACATTGACAAGCAGGGCAATCAGATAGAGAGAAAGCGATCGGGTCGGGCAGTGAGAGGTTACCAATAGGCCAGTCAAGTCAAAAATGACTCGTCCGCTTTTGGTTCTGAATCGTGAGTCGCCTTAGTCGTCTCTTGCTTGATCTACTTTCTGTGTGTATAGGGGATTTGAGTGTAATCGAGAAGGTCACTCTTCGATGGAAGAATGCCAATGGAGGTCAAGCTGAACTTGCTCGGCAGTAGAGAAATAATCAAATAGATATATTCGTACACAATCACTAACTTCACTGGATACTTGATTACAACCCCCCCCCCTCTCCTTCGCTTTGAACATGCCCTCTTATTGTCCATGCAGGTCTACGAGCCAATGGGAGATGGCTTCAAAACCCGGTGCTGGCTCCTCTCGGCCAACAACGTCGTCAGGCTTCATATGCTAAAGGGCCTGTCACCATCCCGGGACAGAGCTTGAGCTCGACCTCCCAGGGCTCACTTAACCAATCCTCGGCGCAGAATGCCAAGAAGCCTTCCAAATCCCGATCTAGTCAACCCGCATCTTCTCCCTCTACCTCCTCAGCGACCCTACCTAAACCGCGTCTCGACTTCAAAAGGTTGACGTCTGATCCTAAATCGGTGACGTTGAATCATGTTCTTCGAAAGTCCGGTCTTCACACCGATACCGTGTTCCATATCACTCGACTGCACGATACCGCTCTCTCACTTGGTCGGAAACTGGACTCTGTTCGATCTAAGCAGCGAGACGTAGGGAATCTCATCAAAGCAGGTGGCGGAGAAGAAGCATTAAAACAAGCGAAGAAGTTGAAAGAGAAAGTGATTGAGTATGAAAAGGTGCTGGAGGAGACCGAGATGGAGCTTTTGGAGTTGGGATTGAAGTTACCGAATGAGACATACCCGTTGACTCCAGTTGGGAAGGAGGAGAATGCAATTGAATTGGAACGGATACAGCCTACCCAGGTGACGAGTAATGGTATTGATGCGATGCCGCCTTCAGATCCCAAGCGCGATCACCTCGACCTCTCCATCCAATTCGGCTGGCTGGACCCACCTG
Source organism: Goffeauzyma gilvescens (assembly GCA_025758705.1). Lineage (NCBI taxonomy): Eukaryota > Fungi > Basidiomycota > Tremellomycetes > Filobasidiales > Filobasidiaceae > Goffeauzyma > Goffeauzyma gilvescens. The sequence goes on from JANGFI010001777.1 coordinate 23,238, forward strand.
CATCTGCGGTCGCTAGCGGCAACTCTTGGCCCTATCTCAAGGGTACACTTTCCCTCCTTGAACAGACCATCGTCCAGTACTCCTTAAGTATCGCTGTTCGACACGGATGGACACCCGTCACGACGCCGGATGTCGTCAAGGAGGATGTGATGGCCCGATGTGGGTTTCAACCACGAGATCCTTCTCAAGCAGGACAAATCTATCACCTCTCAACTTCGGCATTAGGCACACATTCAGATCAGGAAGTCGAAGAAGCTCAACAGAATCGAAATAACCTCGTATTGGCTGCAACGGCAGAAATCCCATTAGCCGCGTTGAGTGCGAATAAAATCATTCCGTATGCATCCTTGCCGATTCGATACGTCGGTGTTGGGAAGGCATTTCGTGCAGAAGCAGGCGCAAGGGGAGCAGACACCCGAGGCCTCTATCGATTGCATCAGTTTACCAAGGTGGAGCTGTTCGCAGTCACAGAAGGTGACAAGGCGGTCAGTGAGAGAATGATGGAAGAGATCACAGCCGTCCAGAGCGAGGTTGTGAAAGGCTTGGGTTTGACAGTTAGAGTCTTGGATATGCCGACAGAGGAACTCGGCGCTAGTGCCTATCGAAAATTCGATATGGAAGCTTGGATGCCAGGACGAGGCAAGTGGGGAGAGGTAAGTGGAGTGACTTCAATTTGTTGCGGACTTCTGTAGCTGCGCTTCTGATCCCATTGATAACGTCGAAGTAGCTGACGATCTTTCCATGTTTAGATCTCATCGACGTCAAACTGCACAGACTACCAAGCCCGCCGCCTCCATATCCGACATCGACATGACAACCAAACGTCCTCAGAGGGGAACTCCCTCCCGTTTGCTCATACGCTCAACGGAACGTGTGCCGCTATCCCACGACTTCTCATCGCACTCGTCGAGAATGGTGTTCAATTCGATGATGAGGGACAGGTGAATGGCATGGACCTACCACAGGCGCTCAGGCCTTTCTGGATTGGCGGAGATGAGTTTGCCCCGCCGAGCAAGGACGGGAGGAAGTATCTGATCAATTGGGTATAGGCAAGGGCGGTGTAAGGAAGAACTATAGGAATAAATGGACCATAACATCAAACAGATGAGAAAGGAACTTTGGGACGAGCATTGGCATTACCAAGTTTACTAGATGTACAAAGATGGGACAAGACATAAAGGCATATAACAAAAGGCAGCGAATCACGAACATAATACCACGACCTCGAATGACAATCTCTCTAATCGCAACCAACGAGGCAAAGACATCCAGCAAGCTGCTTCATACACGCATCGACTTTGGTGCTTGTGCATGAGTGTGTTTCCGCTGCGGAAGAGAGTCTGATCTAGACTGCGCAGCGCCTAAAACGTTCTCCTTGTCGCGGACAACTCTCGAGAGGGTTCGCTTGTGTATACCCGGCGCAAGAGCCATCTTGCTGCCGCTAGCAGGCAACGGTGATGTGGGCTTGTCTTGATAAGGGTGTCGATGGCCCCAGCCGAAACGTTCTCGTCGGACAGCGCTGGCAACTCGAGGTCGAACATCTGCCCTTTCGGGTTTCTTTGAGTTCGGCCCGACATTGCCCTTGGTCGCGGCGCCCGCCTTGTGAGCCGGTCTGGGCTTGTTGATCACATCAGAAAAGATCGGAGATGGCTGTGAGGTCGTCAGAGGGATCACAAACTTGGCAAGCAACGCTGAGACAGGAGGGGCCGTCTCATCATCGGGGGATGGTCGAGCGGAAATGGTGGACGTGGACGAATTAGTCCGGCTGAATTTGGTCGGAATGGTGACGGATAGTTGAGATTTGTTCTTGAGGGCAGCACTTTCGACCGCTTCCTCCTTTCTTGCTCGCTCGTCTTCAGCTCGGACAAATCGCCAGGCGATTTGACGACCAGGCGAGGCTTCGTCGAGTGATCGATGAAGTTTGACAGACGAATCTAGAAATGCGAGGATATCGGGACCTTCAGAGGGAGCTTGGAAATCTGGCAGGCGGGTCAGACTGATAGCCGACCCATTGAAAAGGGAAAGCTGCTCACCGGACATCACCAGTTCGCTTCCAGGAGTATCTGGCCACATCTCATGACTGCGACCAATCACGACATCTGCTTCTCGCTGCAAGCGCATCCAGGACTGGAGCGTCGTCTCTTCATTAATGTCGAAAGTCAAACCCGGTCGAGCGGTACGGAGCTGTATCAAGCTGACCAGGGCCATTGCCGAATCTTCCTCCTCGATGGTTTCAATCGGTTCGGAAGGTTGTCCAAAGGTGGAAGGCCTCTTGCTATGTCGAGGAAAGGTATTTGGTCCGCCGAGTATGGACAAGTTCATAATAGACTGGGCGTCATTCGATACTTTGCTTGAAATCTCGGTGGCGGAAGGAGAGCACAAGTCGGGCGTGACGCAACGAGACAGCGCCAAAGGGGTGGTCCTCTTCGAAGCGCGTCGGGGAGGTAGCGGACGGGAATGTACGCCAGATAAATCGGAAGAGATGTCTGCAGTCTTCGCACTCTCAGGAGTCGCTCCAGCGGATTCGAAGCAAATCGAATCATCTGCAGAAGGCGAGGCGAACATCCCCTTCTTTGCCCACTTGCGGACATTCCCTGTAGACTCCATGGAGACGTGATCAGCAATTTGGAGAGCCGAGGAGCTTGCTGTGTACATTTTTCCAATTTGCGATTTGAGGAGGTCCTCTACTTTCTGGGTAGATGATGTCTCAGACAAAGTCGAGTCCTCTTTGAAGGATGTGATCGTTGCGGATTTCTGCTTTCCACTTAGAATTGAGTCGAACGAGGGTTTTGTCCCTATAATGGAATCGACAGTCGGAGCAGATCGGGCGTTGCTGAGGGCGTTGACAGACAACGACTCTTTGCTTTCCCTCCTTGGCAGGGCTGTACTGAACATGCGATCACTATTCACCCCAGGTCGGAACACCTGTGAGCGCGACGACATATTGGAAGGCTGTCGGAAGTGGCGAGCAGCCGTGCCATAGTGTTGTATGCTTCGATAGCTCTCCTGTTCCTTGAGATGGGCAAACGATGTCGACGTCCAGTCCTGGACTTCACTCCCGGGCTTCCCGTTGAACACAACCGACGAAGTCATGGGATCTTCGACTGTAGCTCCCAACTCACGGTCAAACAAGCTGACATAGTTTTCCCCTGCGACACCAGTGTCGATCAGTCGACCCAGTGAGGACATGCTGTTGAAGCTGAAAACGGAGCCCTGTACAGTGTGCTGAGCAGGCGGTTGCGGTTTGGGTGGCGAGGGGGGCAGCTCAGTTGACCCTGAGGATTCCGTCTCGGTGGGAGAAGGTCCTCCGAGTCTGAAAGCTGAACCGAGTCCATAGAACACGTTTCGAGGTCGAATTAAGGTCGTGTTCTGTTCAGTCGTTGAAGGAGTGCTCAAGGACAATGGAATCGGACCTGGCACGAGTCCGGCGTCTTTCATAACCTCGATGAAGCTGGTACGGTTACCTTCTCTGCTGAGCTGTTCATATTCGCCCGTGAAATCGAAGCTGCTGCGAGGGACGTCCTCTTCGGCCGATGATAAAGCGGTGGAGGCGGTAGACAATTTAAGATCCATCAATTGCATTTCCGGCGGCTGGGGTAAACCGAAGCTGGGCAAATCTGGAGAACCTGTTGTGTCTGTATCAATGGATTCCTCTCCTCCGTGATTCATACCGACTGTCTCTGAGTGGACTTTGCCACCGGAGAGGATCTCTTGGGGCTCAGGCAGGTCTCGTCGAGAGTTGTCATTCCTCAGCGCGAATCGAAGTGGACTGATGTGAACAGGAGGAGGAGCGGCGGTTTTGTTTTTTGGTCGCGAATGGACAGAAAGCAAAGCCGCAGACTTCCGCCGCATTGGAGTGGGACTGTCTCCTGGACCATATTGCTGCTCGGACGAAGTCGTTGTGAGAGGCGAAGCGTCGTTTATGGAATATTGACCTGTGAGGTTGAGAGTGGAGGGCGAACCGTTCGACTCGAAATCGTTGATCAGGTCCTCGAGGTTCGCTGTTGCTTTGGAGACTTTGCGAATGTCCGCCCCTGAATGCTTTTTCTTGATTTGGGGTAAATCGAGGTCCCCTGTAGCAGCCGGCACGTTCAATTCGAAATCGAAGACATCACGCAAGCTTTTTCGTTGCGGGAAGCCTGAGCTGATTCGTCTGTGGTGACCGGCTATCTTGGTCAAGTTCTCCTTGTACTTATCGCTGATAGTAGCTTTCACTGGGATGGTCAGAGGAAGCGGCTGTTCGGACTCGAGGACGGCAGCTTTGGTGACTTCTGCGCCGTAGTTAAATCGGGAGACATACGAAATGTCATCCAAGTCGACTTGGAAGTTAGCGCCCGAGTAAGACGGTCGAGAGAAGTGGAACGAAGGGAGTTGAGGTACGCTTTCGAAATCGTTCTTGCCACTGGCCGCAACACCTGTCTTCATGATCGCCGACCTCCTTCGCACGAGGGAGAGAGCGGGTCGAGGCGACATGGCTTCGATAGTGCTGGAATCAGATGAGCAATTCGAACCGTCCTCGGAAGGAAAGGAGTGCGTGCTTCGAGGACTGGCGTTCTGCGGTCTGAGAGTGAGTGACGATTCCTGGGCACGAATTTCTTTCCCATTCATTCGTTCGCGTCCCTCTGGTCCAACGCCACTCGATTTCTCGCTATATTTCGTTCCATTCCCTTGTTTTCTTTTGAAGATCTTCCCCAACAGCAAGCTAGCTGCGATGGAGGTCTTTTTCTTAACGTACCGCTCTTGACTATCATCGAGATCAGAAGGCAGCGGCAAGCCATAAGGGCGTTCTCCGTTCTCGTTCTCGCTCTCAGTCATGCTCGCGAACGACCAGTCACTGTATGTCGAGATTTGACTAGTGGAGTGTCTAGACTCGTAGGATTCATCGACTTGGACGTAAGTTGAACCGGAAATCGAAAGGTTGCCTTCTTGGTGTCTGTGGGACTTGAATCGAGAAAGATTGAAGCTGGACTTGGTTTTGCTTAATCCTCCTTCATGCGAACTGCCGCGACTGTTGGTGCTAAGGGGTTCATGGCCTTGACTGGATACGGACGAAGGAGTCCCCGTTCGATCATCGACGTTCTTGAGCGAGTTGGATCTGACCATTTTCGACGAAGATGCCTTGAGATGAAACGCTGACTTCATTTTCGACAACATCGGCGACTTGTGGTTCGTACTTTCTTCTCCCATGCTCTGCTGCTGCTGCTGCTGGTCCTCCCAGGGTGTGGCGGCATTCGAAGTATGGTGGACAGATCCACAGGGGAGACGTCCATGCATGAGTGCGTCTTCGTCTTCGTCTTTCAGGGGTTGGAAGAAGACAGGTTTAGTGAATCGAGGTAGTGTGCTATTCGTTTGGGCCCGCCGAACACTCGTTCCGGCATGTCGTTCATCGTCTTGGATCTTGTAAGAGATAGGAGTATTGGACCGAATCGGAGCAAATCTTCGGGAATGCGTGAGAGATTGATCGTCTTTTGAAAGTGGTGTTGGTTGTTCTCTCCCGCCCTTGCTCTCTTTGTTGCTCTGTTTCTCCTCGAATGAGATTGGAGGGAGCAATAGGTTTCGTTGACCGGTATCCGTGATATTGTTATTCTCGATCTTCAAAGGTGACCTTGCCGAGATCCTTGAGGATCGTTTCTCCCTCACCCTGTCTTTTCCATGTTCGTTCTCCCTAAAGACAGCGTAAGAATAGGACGAAGAAGTAACACATACAAAAGCATCCTCCAAAGTTGGCGTCGGAACGACTTTCGCACCTTTCCTATCCGTCCTCGACCCATCAACAGCTTTCGCTCGAGCCCGAGCTCGCGCTTGGGCTTCTGCAGCAGGAGGACCGACGCTGAGATTCGTGTTCGTCTTCTTCTCACCAAAGATCTGCCCCTGTCTTTTTGTTCCCGGGACTCGGATTTCCTCTTGACTGTTCGAAAGGTATGATCGTGCATCGGCCCCTGCCGATGCTGATGCTTGTTTTTTCGTTGCGAAACCGAACCCAAACCCGGTCCCAGAGTCGGAATCTAGAGGAACCCCCAAAGCAGTCAAAGAGACCGGCCGGTTTTGATGATTCTGAAGTTGAAATCGATCTTGATCTTGATGATTGTACTGCTGATGCGGCTCATCAGCATCTTCAAATCGACTACTGCGGACCGATTTCGGTTTTCCTTTCTCTTCGTTCTCATGGGCTCCCGTAGTGCCAGAGGTAGAGACTGGAATATGAGAGCTAGAACCGGATTTTCCTCTCTCTGCCGTCATTGATGTGGCTGTGGTGGTGGTCCTTCCGAACGTGTTGATTGATCCAGAAGATGGTTGAGTGGCGAAAAATTGGGATATCGGTGCGGGTGGTGGTGGACGAAGAGATGGAGGGCGGAACGACGAGGCGGAGGTCCAAGTGGACTTGTCGGTAGACGCTATAGAGGTTTTGGATCCTTTCGGCGGCTCACCGTGCCAAGGAACTGTAGTCCGAAGAGATGCAGGGTGAGCAGAGGTTCGAAGGCGCGTCGAGTATGCATGTGAGGAAGGAGAAGAGTGATAAGATTGAGAAAAGCCCGGTCGCGGATGATGCGGGATGTTGAGCATCGTGGTGGTTGGGGGGAAGGGGCTCGTGTTCGTCTAGAAGAGCGAGACGCAGAATAATGGTACGACAATGGCTGTTAGTATGATGTGACTTGTCGAAATCGCACATTTGGCCCATGATATGAGTCTACTTACGGGATATCGTCGTCTATTGGTCGATCAGAAGTTGAGGAAGCAAAGGTAATCTCAAAAGAAGTGCGGGCCGGCAAGATACCTTTTTCAAGAAAAGGAAAGAGCGGCGAGGCGTCTCCGGTTGTACCAACAGAATGCAATGCGATGAAGGAGAAGAAACAGGAAGGAAAAGAAGAAATGAGAGAGAAGAGAGAGAAGTCCGTATCCAAATCGTCTTTCGGGGGGTCAAGGACGACAACAGAATGGTTGAAACAGGTCATTCGTAGAGGTCGTCTGTTCGTGCCTCTCAATGTTCGCGGCGAGCGTTGTCAATTGTTGTGAGCCTCAATGAGCACCCAAACAAGACTGCGTCAGGCGCGAGGCGCGAGGGCTGCTCGTTCAAAAGAAGAGAAAGTGTTCCTTCCTTGGCTGACGGTGTTGATGATTCGACTGACGAAAGAAAGGACGAGTTCCTGGTGAACTCGATGTCCCTGTTCTCTGTCGTCCAAGATCCTTGATGGTCTTGTCTGTGCGCGTCGTGATGTGAGCCTGCCTATTCGATGTGCACCCCCGAAGGCATCCTCTGTGATCTTGCCGATTTGGTCTGTGAAAGGAAATGCAAAGCAAAACAAAACAAAACAAAAC
>JANGFI010001778.1:0-30695 GCA_025758705.1 Goffeauzyma gilvescens
CCCCCCCCCCCCCCTGCACCCCCCCTCCCTCCCCGGATTAGCCACCCATTGCCCTCCCCACCCCCCCCCCCCCCGGGCCCTTGCAATGAAAGGTGATGAGGTGTCGACTATGGAATTAGCTAGATGACCATACTCCCATCCATTCTGACACGACATCCTTTTGACTCGTAGCCTAGCCGTCACCTTTGTAATCATCCATTTCGTTTTCCCCTGAGGACTCATAACATTAGTAAAAGAACGTGTGATCTCACCGATCCATCTTCATACTGGCTCGTAACATCCAAGTTTAAAGAAACCGCAACGGGTCAATTCGAAAGCACCAAGCACAGACTGGGGGGTTGATAGAGAATAACCCTTCAATTTACCACCATCACCACCCGTACCACCGCTCCCGACCCCGTAAGCTTCCATCAGCACCTCCATCCACCATCCACGGTAACCGTGGATATTCTCCCGAACTCGTGGAGAACTTGAGGACTCTAGAGTTTTGCAACCCACAGCCGGAGAAGCGGTAACGTGGGAAAGTGTGAGCAGAGTAAAAAGGAAAACAACAGCGGTCTAACATCATCAACCATCCGACCATGGATATCTACCGCGCCTCTGATGGCGCCTATGAGCGTTGCGATATCGTGATTGGGGATTTCGACAGGTGAGTATATTTTCCTTCCTTCCTTTCTTCCCATTTCGGCGTGGTATCAGTGACTGCGGGAGATCATCTTCACGGAGGGGCGGGTGTACCGAATACAAGGGGGGGGGGGGGATTTTTATATTTCGACTCGCATTGAGTGATATTAATATATCCAAATTAACTGTTTTTTTTTTTTATCTCACTCCTGTGCAACCTCAACCCACTTTTTCTCCTTCTTTCCAGCCTGACAGACCTAACCACCGCAGTCTCTAATCTACTCTCGATCCCCCCCTCTAACATAATCCTCTTCGTCGCTTCCACAGGTGAACAGCTCTCTGAGTCTGTCTTTGAGAAACTCTGGGAAGTTTCCCGGTCAACGGAGGCTGAGGTTGAGACCGAAGTGGAGGTGGATACGGAAACAGAGAGAGGGACAGGAACCGGATCGACCAGTTATGAAGATATCGATGCACGTACTGAGGACTTGGTATCGTCTTTTGATGAGGAAAGAAGAAGTAGAGGGAGGGAGGAAAGTAGTGGGAGGCGAAAAGAGGAGGTAAGACGGTGGGTCGAGGTTGGTGAAGATGGAGGGTCGGGGTCGACTGGGTGGCAACGCAATCCTCCGAATACGACGAATACGACGAATACGACATATAATCTTCGGGATAGACGTGGAGACGTACTGAGACGAGCAGAAGATGCGTCCGCCTTACCACGAACATCGTCATCGTCCGTTCCCCCACCTCGCCTTCCCCCACTTGCCCAAGTCGACCCGTTCTTCCCCGCCTCTTCTGGACCGATACCTGTATCAACACCAACAACAGCATCAGCAACAGCACTCCCAGCAACAGCCGCACATGCGCCGGCGTCCACAATTGGCATCTACTGCTTCGACCGAGAATCATTCACCTCTGACCCAGTGGAGTTCGTTCGAGGACTCGAAGAATCACTACTCCTTTCTCCTGCCTTACCTGTTCGAGCACCACGGACGTCTATTTATCCATATCCACTCGCGGGGCCGTCTAGTCGGGGCTCCTTCTCATCGAGCTCTAACCCGAACGCGAGCGTGAGCGCTAGCGCTACTTCTCAGGTGATTCAGCCGTTTGAAGAGAATATGGATCGTCTGAGGGAAGTGGAAGATAGACTTCGGATCCAGATCAGGGGCCTTCAGATCGCTGAGGGCAATTTGAGACTTCATCTGGGCCTTTTGATGGATGGAAGAAAGGAGGGTGATGATCGGAAAGGGTTACAGCAGGATGGAATCGATGGAGACGACGACGAGGATGAGGACGATGACGATGAAAATGAAAATGAGAGTGGGAACGGTTTTGAGGCAGGGTCAGTGGATATGGAAGAGAAACGGAAGAGGATGACGGGTTCGCAGATCGACAGAGCTGGGAAGAGAGAAGGGAAAGGGAAGAAGTCGAAGAAGTCGAAGAAGAGTGGGAAAGGGAGAAGGACAGGGACAGGGACGGTAAAAGTGGATGTAGTCGGGGAAGGTTGGAAAGGTTTCGCTCAAACGGTAGAACAAGAGCTCGAAAGAGAAGAGCGACTCGTGGCAATTTCGTCATCATCGGCATCGGCATCATTGGGTTCTCCCGCAAAAGCAAACACTCGCGTCAGGGCGATGTCGAATCTCGCATCCAACCGACGATGGGGGATGGAAGATGATATGCAGCTCATCTCCCGCATACACGTCCATCCTTGCTTTCTTTCGGTTCCGAACAATAAACAGTCCAACGCGACGATGACCGGTCGTCGTAGCATTGATGGTGGCGTTCCTGCAACCGCTACACCTGCTCCTGCTCCTGCGACCTCAGCGGTATCCCCATCAGCACCATCTGCCACTCACAAGACCCTGGGCGATTTCGTGAATGCGACCAAGATGCGAACGGTCCGCGATAGCTGTCAGCGAATGTTCGAAGACCACTGTCTTAAATATGACACCCTTCGAAACGAGTTGGGTGATCTCGAACTTGCTACGAATGAGATCACGCGATCAGTTGAGGGGCTCGTGGCGCACGTGGAAACGGAGATACAAGATGCCTTCAACGAATGTGTCGGTATTGTTGAAGAAGCGAAACGGCTCGTTTTGGAAGATCCAGAGAGGAACTGGACGACTTTACAAGTGCTCGACGCTAATTTAAGAGAGGTGGTCATCAACACAACCCATCTTAAGAACGACTTCACGCTTCAGCTTCACATCCACTTGCATCAGATCTCAATTCAACAGTCAACGATCGCTACACTCCCTCCAGCAATGGCCGCTCTCGAAGAAGTCCTCATCTCCACCAGGACTTCCGCAAAGACCGGCTTCCCACATCTTGATAGGCTCCATAACATGCTCTTTGCTTACGGTTCCGTCTGCATCGAAGTGCTATGGAGAAAAGAGATATCAGCTGCCATCCTGGATGGTGCATCAGCGATGGTCGAAGATTGGGCAGAATTCTTGGAAAAGGAGAATACGAGGCGGAAGACGTTCATGCATGATGTTCTCACGTTGTTGCCGTACGAGGTAGACCTCCTTGGAAAGGGGAGCAAATTCGTTCCGAGATTGGATTTGTCCGCGGCTGGTGGAGGAGAGGACATCGCGGATTGGCAGTTAAATTCAGATGATATAGAGGGTGAGAAATGCGCGGTCGGCGGGACTGGCTTCCAGTCGAGTGGGATTTGCTGATGTTCACTGATTTTCTTTGTCATCGCAGTGCTTTTCCATGACATTGAAATTGTTCAAGCAGACCTTGGAGATGGTGGACGGTATGTCAAAGCTGTGCTCGACGATCTCAGAGACCTACATCAAGACATGCTCAGTTCAGTCACAGATTTGAGGGCGAAATTGGATCGGCGAAAGGGTAAGTGCCTGTTCATCTCACTTCGTGCCCAGTGGGCTGATGTCCATGAATGCCTCGATCGCAGGTAAACACACTAGTCCGGCCACCGGAACTCTCAATCATGAGGACCTATCACTGCAGGCCGAAATTGATCGATTAAAAGCAATACATACCGATGAAAAGAAAGCTCTAGAGTTAGAGCGAGCCAAGTTGCAAGCGCAAGTCGCCGCACTATACCTGGATGTCCAGACTTCGCATGCCAAAGACCGAGAGCATGAGGCGGAGATAGACGATCTTCATGCGGCTCATCGTCAGCTGGAGGACCTCAGCGACCAACTCCGCAAGGAAACTGAAAGAGCGGACCAGGCAACTAAGGAGAAGCACCTGATTGAACGCCAGCTCGAAGAAGAACGTCTCGATCGGGAAGCCGAACAACAACAGATTTCAACGCTTGAATCAGAGCGGTCAGAGATTCTAAAAGGGCTCTCGGATGCCCGCAGCGACGAGGAGACTTTAGCTGCACAACTGATGAAAGTCCAAGCCGAGCTCGATATCACGCTCGTCGCGCTTGAAGAAACTCGACAGGAACGGGACGAGGCTCTTCATGAACAAGCTTCGGTAGCCGAAAAGCTCATGCGTGATCATCTTGTCGAAGCTACTGGTGATAGAGCTGTTCTCGAGCATCAGAACTTGAACTTGACCAAGGATCTCGAAGACCTGCGCATCTCGTCTGAAACCCAAATCTCCACGATCAAGAATCAGAATGCCAGGGAGATCAACGGCCTCAAAGCAGAAATGGGACTGGCCAAGGCGCAACTTCGAGATGCTCAAAAGGCTCGTGCCGTATTCCAGGAGGAACTGGATCAGCTCAAAGATACGCTTGCTCTCGCCGAGAAGGACAGGGACCGGCAGCAACGATTCGGCAAGGATACGATTAAAGTGGCAAGCAATTTCTACGAATGTGTTGCTCGCCTTCATACTGCCATTCAGTCATCAGCAACAATTTCTGGCTCGACCTCGGCTCTGATCCCGAGGTTACGCCATAATTCGCAGGAAAGTCACATAGAGGCGGTCACCCAGACGACAACAGATGTCGACGAGAAGCTGCTGGAAACAGAGTTGGCCAGCTTGCAGGCCTATGATCTGGTCGCATTTGCCGATGCAGTCGCTCGAACTATGACACTCGTCAAGAAATGGCAGAAGAGCTGCAAGCAATATCGGGAACGAGCCAAGGAGAAGATCGCGTTCGCCAACTTTGTCAAAGGTGATTTGGCTCTTTTCTTACCTACGCGGAACGTGACAACGAGGGTCTGGGCCGCTTTCAACATCTCTTCTCCACACAACTTTCTAAAGCCAACTCCCGAGATCGCAGAGCAGACCCAATACCGGGAGTGGGTTGTCGCCAGAATCACTTTGATTGAAGAAGATGTCGTGGACAGCCGACGTCCCGAATCAAATCCATACGGTCTTGCTGAGGGATTGCGTTATCACACCCTGCACGTTGAGTCATACACGCCACCGCCACCACGATTCCTTCGCGCCAACTCGTCCATCTCGAACCAAGGCGATGTCACCAAATTAAGTGTCTCTAATTCTGGGCTCGGTCCTGACAGTCGGTCAAGGGAGGGTCGTTCTCAAGCAGAAACCGACGCAACGAAGGGGGTAAATCAGTTACCATCGCCTCGTCTTTTTGCTCAGAATCAGATTCCGAATCTGTCTTCCAACAATCTGCGCAGTAGAGCCGACTCTGGAGAACCTCGGCCGCGACCCCCCTCTGTCGCATCCTCGGCCGGATCGAACTTTAGCCGAGGCATCCAATACGCCGCTTCTGCGAAAGCCCCATGTACTATTGCAGTAACCTCTCCATCTCAACCCGGTCCCATCACGTCGAGTCCCCTTGCCAAGGACCTCCACCCCCCTCCGATAGATTCTTCTCACGTGGGTGTACCCATTAGTCTAGTAGGATCGTCTAGTCCGAGACCCGATCATATCGACGTTGATCCTGGATTAGCTTCTGTCGGCAACAGACTTTCAACGAGCCCAATCGGAATGGGTCAAGGTGCTCTGGATATCTTACGCAAATTCGAGAAGGGTAAACCCAGTGTATCTCCCCCTTCTCAGCCATGGTAGTCATGAATTTCCTTACTGTTGTCCTGCATGACCATCAATTCAGTCGTCATTGGAGTTTGACTGATTCGAGAAGTAAGCAGATGGAAATGACATCCCTTATTTTAGCCTCTTCGCATGACGGGGCAGCATCACAGATTGCGAGGTCGCCCACGGACCTATCGAACTAAGATGCGGCAGAGAGCCAACCTCCATTTTGAAGCATTTGAAAATCCGGAAGTGTACAGACATAGCACCGCACTATAGTATACAATCTGATCATCGTGAATCCTTTGGTAACTGTAGGCCAGTGAACCAAGCCGACGATCTGTCCCGTCCCAGGCGAGGTCCGGACACTGCTGACGTTGTTGTCGAAGGAAATCCGCTGGATGACTGTTGCGCGCGTCATCGGCCGCAACTCCTCGCTCGGTCCAAAAAAAGCGATGGCGTCCATCAACTTCGAAGCGAGCGATAGTCCCTAGTCCGTGTTCCTGTCCTCCTCTTCCCCTGTCCACAATGCTGGTGGTAATGCGATCGATTAGTTTTTCTGGCGTACCCTGCGCCAAGTCCGTCCCACCCGCCGGCTCTTTCGTTTCACAGTCCGTTTACAGGGGTGTAGTATGAGTTGAGCCCCCCCCCCCCCCCCTCCCTCCCCCTCTGGTTCGACCGAAACGGTGGAGAGAGAAGGGGAACCGCCCAAGTTTGGCCGAAGTTCGGGGGGAAGGGGGGGGGGGGGCGCTGCGGGGGGGATGAGGTCACGATGTCTTGGAAAAAGTCTCCCCTCGGCATGCCCCCCGCCCTAGTTCCTCTCTGTTAATCGTACTAGCCGGTGTGACCCCGGGGGGGGGAGGGGGAGGGGAGGAGAGAGCGAATTCGGTATGGATCAGGGTTTCATTTGCCGAATTTTGCATGGATTTGGAGACACACAAACGAGTAAGCGAGACAAGGGGTGGAGGGCAATGGACGGAAAACTGGCCGAAACGGAGCGAAATGGGGGCAACGGTGGAGGCGGAGGAAGCAGGATACCGTAAGGCAAGAGGAAGCAAATCGATTCAACCAGTACGTTTCGCCAGATTACACTACCTGGTCAAGAAGGGGTCAGTCAGGCTGAATAACTGAACTAATGAACGGAGCGAGGTCCGAACGCCGGGGCCAAGAAGGACGAGCGAGGAGGCGAAGGAGAAGGCATGTCAACGCGAATATTGGGCGGTGGTCGGTGCTATTGTGGTCATCCGACGACCATCGCCATGCCATCAAGTCAGTCAATCAGTCGAGACTGCCTTGCTCAAAACAGTGGGCGGTTGTTAACTCTACGATCCCCGATCCGCTTGAGGGAAAGGAGGCTCGATGATTGGTGCGTCTGTCACGAAGATAGGAGTCGACCTGAAACTCACAAATAATCCAGGCGCAAAATACAACTTAAAATCAGTAACTTCTTAGAGGTCTAAATAGTCTACCGTTGACTAGTCACTGCCTCGCATCATACAGGATAGTAGGACGTACCGAAAGTCTTCCATCCTTGGGTTTGCATACCACGGTCCAACAGGAGGTTATCATTCACTGCGTCATCCGACAGGATCCAAGCTCAAAAGCCAAACGATTCAAGTCGCCAATTCACCGGACAACGACACAAAGGAAGGGAACGCTTGTCAAGGGAGAAAAACGGACAAAGGAGACATTGGCTAGTTTACTTGCCCCTTGCTTGATCTTCAAAAAAAGATAGCAACTTAGCGGAAAGACCTGAGCGAACTAGCCGATCTACGAACGATCATAGGACAGCGATAAAGCTGCTCTTTTGCATTTTCAGTTCCGGAATTTGGCCAGCACATTGCTTGCGAACAAGATTGCACTGTATTGGTCAAGAAGAGCCGCAGGATTGGCCGCTGATCTGATTCCATTCGCCATTGCGATCTCGAGAAAAAGGAATTGATAACGACGTGCTGGAAACGAGGGGCACCAAGAACGACGTTTGTCAGAGCAGGAATGAGTAAAGAGAACGAATAGAGTGTTTTAGGATAGGAAATTGAATTGATCACTTGAAAACTCAGGATCAATAGAAAACAACTCTACTTTCTTCGCTGCGTCCGGAGGGCGAGCTTCATCCCCTGCTTTCCGTATAGCCCCTGCGCATCCGGTCGCCTAACCGCTCACTCGCTCACTCGCTCGCTCGCCGCCCACCATGCCGTCCCTCTTTACCCGCCATCGTCATTCCGACTCATCTTCGGGGACCGCCGACGAACTGCACGTCGCAGTGTCAGACGCAACGGCGAGGATGAAAGCGGCGAGTATCATGACAGGTACACCGGTTAGTCCTGAACTAATCAACAAACGAGATAGACGGACGGCGCGGGAGACAAGGTGGAGTAGCGGCAACCCGACCGTGAATGGGACTGTGGATGACTCCGCGTCCAAAGGTAAATTGTCGGCTCTCAAGATGAAATTTGCCAACAAGTCGATCCCATCATTACCACTTCCGTTCCGGCATGATGGTGAGCAGAACCAACACAAACATCAGCACGGACACGAACACGATGATGAACATGAGCAGGAACAGGAACCTTCATGGAGTGAGGAATCTTCACCCAATTCAGTTTGTGTCGTTCAACAAAAAACACATCGTATGCCTTCTCCCAACCCGGGTCTGACTCCGGTCGCGGTAACTTCAACATCCTATCCACAAGGAACGACTAGCACGGACGAAGCCCCAGGGAATGGGACTGGTGATCTTCTGGATGGACCTGGGATCGCTGATGGATCAAAATGGGAACCACTCGTTCCAGATCGAAAAGGAGGCCCTATCATTGATGCCAACACGACTCGATCAACAGTCGAAAGCAGCCCACTTCCAGGAGGTGCAATTTCAAGTACAGTTACATCCACAAGCATAATATCAAGACCATCGCCGTCTTCTCAAATATTGAACAAAGAAGGCTCTGCACCTGGCTCTCCAAGTCGTGTCAGATCCAGACCTGATCTCGGCAAACTCGCAATACCTCCACCGGGTCTAATATCGCGAAAATCTGGTTTGCCAGGCGGAGGGATGACGATCATCCCAGCCACTCCGACGCCCCGCCCGATCGCTAATTTGCCAACTTTAAACCTAGGTGGGTTTAACGGCGCGGAAACGCAGGCACAGAGACAAGGGGGTCGTAGTATCAACGCTGAGGGTTCAAATGCGGGTTCATCATCGAGACCTGGTCCGTCGTCAGGGGCCGGGACGGCTGATTCTGATTCTCGTTGGGCTAGAAAGGCAATGCCTGTGATGCCCCGCGAACCATCGACTAAGCATGTGTCTGGTCTCCATAAGAACGAACAGGAGCAAGAACTGAGTGAAGATGAAGACGAAGAAGAAGAAGATGAGGACATGTCATCGAGCGCGTCTGGAAGCTCGGATAACGAGACGGAGGAATCAGGGCACGATAGAGTTTCACATTCTCATGCCGCAGAACTAGAAGAACAATCACAAGATACATCGGTCGGTGCAAGTAGACGACTCTCCGAAAGACGACAAACCAGCACGAGAAGTCATCATCAAAGACTGTCAGTGAGCTCAATCACAGAAGAAGATGAGAGTACCCCTTCTCACCCTTCTCTCTCGAATCGACGCCAAGTCGAGCCACATCATTTACATGACCTTCCCAATTATCCCTCATCCTCTTCGCCACCTTCTTCTTCCGGCTGGGGACTGACCACACCGATAAACCAGAATCCACCCAACTTAACAGGGTGGCAACAGTTCAGTGCACCCACGCCGGGACTTGCGACTCCGGCGAATAATTGGAATCTCAGGACACCCGCTGCTGCTGCTGCTTGTGGGACATTCAATATGCCTGTTGGAGCAGCTTTGGCTGCCAAGATCGCCCGTGGAGAGACACCGGCCGCTTCGGATCAAGTGCCAGTCTCGGTGACCCAAAATGGACAAAGTCAATGGTCTTCGGGCTACTTTGATTCTGAAATCGCCCTAGGTTCAGCTCCAACTGATGGAATGACTACACCTCGTCAATCGAGCCATGTGCAGCCGGTCATTGACGTGAGCCCGAAAACTGAGATGAATGTAGCCGGCGCCGGTTCCGCTCAGTCGTCGGTACTCCCCGAGGAACATAGTGTAGAAAACCCGAACACCGTCGTTTTAGCTGAAGCACTGTCACCTCTGCAGAGCTTGGCCACCGCCTCGGACAATTTCTCAGAAATTCCCGCCGAAACTGCAAGCTCGACGTCTGAGATGGTCCCGACCGAACGATCTGACGATCATGAGTACAACGGCACTTTCAACCCCAATTTTCTGGAACAGGATGAGTCTGGAAGTCTGACACCGAGTCCAGCGAGCGAGCAAGCTCCAACTTTATCGACAATTATAGCGCCCTATCCAGAGAACATTGCTCGGCCCAGTCCCTATTCCCATGTGTCGCGAAGTTTAATTCATCTCCCAATAAGCCGCATGGACGTCGAGGACAATACACCCATCATTCCGGTTCGAGATTTGACACAACCGGTACATCGCCAACCTCTTGCCGATGCATCAATGAACACGCCATCCAAGGTGGCTTCCTTCAACGCCATTGCCGATTGGGCTAAACCACCTCCTACACCAGGAGTAGGGATGTCACAGCCTTTCAAGTTCTCCCCCAGTACACCATCATCAATTCGGCCGACAACATCAAGGCAAGCGACGTCAGAGAATCTGAAACGACGTCGGTCAATGGATGATCATCTGGTCAAACCCCCCGCATACGAAGAATTGAAAAGTCGGCCCGGTTTCAAGCCTCCCGTCCCTCGAGACGAAGAAGGTCGCGAGTCCCTCCCTGGCTATTTCTGTCACGTCCATATTGAAGGCTACTTGCCGCGAAAGATGGAGTTCTCAGCTCCGGGTGTGCAGTCAAGAGACAGGAGTTGGAAACGGTACTACTTTGTGCTTCATGGTACTGCTTTGAGCCTGTACAAGCATGATGTGCACAAGTATCCCGTGAAAGATGCTGCGATTCGACCAGTTCCAGAGGTGGATGAAGCCGATTCTGCGCAATTACATGTTCATAAACCCGGAGAGAAGAGGTTATCGATCTTACAGGCGAGTCAAGCAGGATCTAACGAGAGACGAGGATCAATAACGGACAATCATAGTACGACAGGGTCAACCCGATCCCACTCGATGGATACTGCATCTATCAATTCGGCTGCAAGACGATTCTCTGGTGCATCCTCGACCACTAGCGGAATCAACAACGGTAATGCTACCGCTAACGGCAATGCTAATTCCAGTATGGGTACCAGTACGAGCGACATCACTGGAAACGACGTTAAAGATGCCTCTTTGTTCTCCGGATCATCTACGCATGGAAACCCTCTTCGTCGACCCAGCGTTCCTGTCCCTGCTCCTCAACCTTCACCTATCGTCCACGCGCGCGAGATTGCAAGCCATCTACCCTTCCACGGCTCTAATCAACTTATCAAACAGTACACGCTTCAGAATGCCGAAAGTGGATTGGCTGCGGATTATACCAAGAAGAGAAATGTGGTAAGAGTGAGAGCGGAGGGAGAGCAGTTCTTGTTACAGACCGAAAGTTCGAGGGAAGTCGTGGATTGGATTGAGGTGAGCGTCTTGTCTCACTGATTTGTAAACAAGACAGAGGAAAAGCAGGAATATTAATGTACTCATCCTCGTTCTTCTATGCACTTTCTCTTACAGGCCTTCCAAGCCTCCACCAATGTCAGTCTCGATCTTGATGTCCGACCCATGCCGAAGATAATCACCCTTCCTCGACGTCGACGACGTCGAAGGCTTGGAGATCCCGGTGCTGCTCCTCGTGTAGCCCCCGGAGACGTTCCAGCGACAGAAGACACACCCGAAGGGAACGCGCGTGCTGTAGCCGCAGCCGAGGCTGCTGCGAGATCCGCTGCTGCTGAAGGCAGTAGTTCTCGAGCAGTGGATGACATGGAACGGATGCTTGCTGAGGACCAGGCGGCGGAGAATTAGCCGTTGCACACGTAGGCAGGGGAAGAATTTTGTAATCGTGTTAAATAAGGAACAGATTTCCTTCCAAGAACGGCGATCGCAAGGGTATACCAACGCAAGCAGAAGGGATATTTTCAACGACTGATGAAGCAGTCCGCGTACCCGGGTCACGGATCTACATTACACAACCCCGTTCGTCCCATTGACTCAAGCATTTTATGTAGCACTCTCTTTCTCTCCCACTGTATCTCCTTCTCCTCCTCTTCATGTTCACTGTCCAACAAAAAATTTGTTTCATTAGTTCTGAACAATGAGAGAACATTGAAGCCAAACCCTCCGGAATAGGCGATCACCACAAGAAACGGTGAATTGGGGGGGGGGGGGCCTTTCGATTGCGCAGATGTCACGTGACGCATCCTTCCACCCGACTATTTGTTTACTTTGTGCTTGGCCTCGAGTCTCCCCTTGATATTCCGACCTGCATGCCCCTCATTGTCCCGGTCAAGTCAACAGTCAGCTCAAGCAAAATAACACCCAGATAATCCTCGGATCAATTCACCATCCCTGTCCCAATCACCTCGTATCTCTCTATCCATGATACAACGTCGATTAGTGCCATACAAGAGAGCTGCAACATGTCGAGTAAGATCGCTTACGTTTACTCCCCGGATTTAACTCGGTTAGGGGACATCGGGACATATCCACCTACTAGATCCTCCCGAGTCCATGCACTAGTTGATGCGTGCGAATTAGTATCCCCATCCTCTTACTGGACAAGAGGACATATTGTCACTTCCACCAATGAAGACGTCCAATACCAAAGTCAAAGAGCCCAGATAATAAAACCGATACCGGCAACAAAAGAGGATCTGTTAAGGTATCACGATCCAAAGTTTGTGGATCAACTTCTTGGATCTGGATCTGGGTCGGGGAAGGTAGATAACGAATCAGGAAGGAGCACAAGTGAGGACTCGGATAACAGCGAGGATTTTGAACGTCCAAGGAAAAGAACGAGGTTCGATACCGTGGAGAAGTATGGACTGGTGGATGTGAGTGTGGAAAGATCAAGCAGGTGTGCATCAAAGGCCAAGAGCGGGTTGAAGATAGGAGTTATATATATTCACAGCATCTGACATAATATTGATCTATAACTCTCGCTACGGTTAGGATTGTGCAGCCTTTCCCGAATTGGGTGACTACGCCCTTGCCATTGCTGGCTCAACATTAACAGCCGCACGAGTACTCCGAACGGGCGATCACGATGTTGTAGTCAATCTCGAAGGTGGTCGCCATCATGCGATGAAAGGGAAAGCATCTGGCTTCTGTTATGTCCAAGATGTTGCTCTTGGGATAATGGCTCTTACTAAGGCCACTATCGATGTCAATGAGGGGATGACCTCTTTAGGTACAGACAAAAAGGATCGCAGGAGACCTCGGCTCATGTACCTGGACCTAGACATACATTACGGAGACGGTGTCGCGGCGGCCTTCAAACATCCATACAAGTACTCCCTACCGCTGACAACTCGTCAAAAATCCCAGGCGAAACCACACGTACTTACACTTTCGATGCATCATCATTCTCCCGGCTTCTTTCCCTCAAACCCCTCTGGCAGTCTCACACCTCCCGAGAGCGGAGAACCATTCTCCCTCTCTCTACCTCTCTGTCGAGGAACATCTGATGCTACTTACTCGCGCTTAATAACCTCCTCCGTTGAGCCGGTCATGATCGCTTTCGACCCGGATTACATCGTACTACTCCTGGGGATGGATGCGCTCACCGGCGATGAACTGACGAAAGGCGCTGGGAATTGGACGACGACTGGTGTGAAGGAGGTGGTGAAGAGGATCAAAGAGTGGGGGAGGAAAGTGTTGGTACTCGGGGGTGGGGGGTATAATATACAGAATAGTGCGAAAGGTTGGGCAACAGCTATGCATGCACTGGTGAGCTCTGTCTACGGATTTGGAAAGCAGTCCTGGAGGGTGAAGTGTTGATGATTTTCGCGACATTGTTTTCGGCTTTCGCGGCGTTTGTAGTTGGATAAAGAGCTCCCCGCAGAAATCCCTGAACATGCGTATTGGGAGGAATATGCTCCTGATGTCGATTTCGAAATCATTCCGAGTAAATCTCCTCTTCTATTCGTCCAAATTGTTCCCGGTTGAATGCTGACTCTGTCAAACACGCATGATTTTCTCAAGGTCCCGCCAAAGACGAAAACGATGAGGCGTTTCTCCTCAAAATCGAAGAGACGTTTCAGATCTTGGCATCACGCATCCACGACATAATGGGCGATCCCTGAGAGATGGCAGAGAGCAAAAGGCAGAGCGACGGGAGAAGGAATGCAAAAGGAATCTTACATGCGATCTTGGTTTTTTTGTGTCATGTTTGACGGGTTATACATGCAAGCTTGACAATGCAATACAGCGATTTTCCTATCAGCCGGTCTTCTTCTCTCTAACGTTCCCCTTAACCCATCAGCTCCTTAGCCTCTCGCGCTGGTCTGCTGATGGCCGGAACATCCGACGCAGCAGCAGCAGCAACGGCTTGTTTAGCAGCGTCTTCAAATCCAAGCTGCGAGAACGCATCGGGTGCGATCGTCGCAATCTGGAGCAGGCAGACACTTCGAAGAAGAGATGGAGCGTCGTCGTCGCTGACAATGTTGAATCTGCGTGGTGGAATGGGGATAGTTCTGCGGGTTAGCAAAGCACGGAAAGGTGATGGTTTCAGGAGAAAGAAGATAGATGAGACTTACTCGATCACGGATCGAACGATTTCAGGGTCGTTCAGAGCGAAACCGGCGACGATTTTGGCCAGACCAGCGGCGAAGGGTTCTGCAAATAGGAAAGGGTAGGTAAATCAGCCCACTTGTTTACCTTGCGAGGAAGACTGAAGACCGACAAAAAAAGAGAAATTCCTCTGGCAAACTGCCAACTCACCTGTAACCTTGGTGCCAAACGACTCCTCTAACAGAGACAGCACCGATGTCGTTGCACCCTCTCCCATGGTCTTCGCAGCGGATGTACAGATCGCCGCAAGGGCTTCACAGACGGAAGGTGCGATATCATTCTCTGACGACCGAACCGTCGTTACCAATTCGGTGACAAGGGGATCCACTCGAGGTTGATGTTTGACAAGTTCGCCGAGACCTGCGACTGCCCGGTTTCGGACCGAGAGACTGGATGGGTCCGATGCGCTCTTGACCATGGTTCGAGTCAACTGAGGGTGGAATGGTCGAACGAGGGACGGAACTTCCTGAAGAAGAACAGTGAGAGTGGACAGGATGGCTCCCTTGATTGCAGGAGTGATGTTCCCGGCACTAATGACTCGGATGAGCGGACCTGTCAATTGAATGATGTAAGGCTTAATAGCGGCTTCCGAAGTTCGTTGAACAAGGTCGCCAATACCGTACGCCGCCTGCTCCTTTTGTTCTTGGGTTCCCCCCAGTAATCCTGCAAGCAAGATCGGAACGATCGGCTGAGCACCTTTCGGCCTTGATAGTCCAGGAACGTGCTTCTGTTTTTCACCCAGCACCTCGAGACCACGTCGCAAGGGGACGACAAGGCTCTGAAGATCGTCCTTGTCGACCGATTTGACAAGAGCATCCATTCCAGCCCACGCTGAGGCCACCACGTCCTCGGCAGGATCCTCGAACATGGCAATGAGCTGTCGGACCCAGTCGACTCGGTAGTTGGAAGAATCCATTTTGTTGACCTCGCTGAAGATGGCCAGCAGCTCGCACGCACGACTTCGGCGCTTGGCATCTGCGTCTTTGGCCCAGCCGAGAAGGAGCATCTGCAAGGAGTGAAGACCTTCGCCATCGGCAATAGATGAGAGAAGCGCTCGGATAGCGTTGTTGATCTCGGACTTGATTCCTTCGTCTTGTTCGGTCTCCAACGACTTTACCAAAGGCGTAAGGACACCGGACAAACGCTTGCTGAGGGCATTGCCGGCAACGGTGACTAATGAGGCCAAGGCTCGAGCGTTGAAAGCGGAGATCGGTTGCGCTGTGAGGGTTGGAAGAAGCGTCGGGAAGACGGTGTTGGCTCGAACGGACATGACTTCTCGTAGCGCCATCAACGCAGTTTCCGAACTTTCTCCTGCACTGGACATGGCCTCGAGCAGAGTCGGAATGATTTCGTCAATCGCCTTCGTTCCCATCTGCTCCTGCATGATGTCGAACGTCTGGGCAGCCGCAATTCGAACGGGCCCACTGGGGTCGATGAGAGCGACTCGGATAGCAGATATGATGGTGTCTTCGTGAGCCTCCAGATGCTCTTCGGCTGCAGTGTGCATGATCTCAGTGAACGCGAGGCAAGCACCTTCTCGAGTCTTGGTTTCGCTCGAAGTGATCGCCGACTTGAGCATCGGCATGATCTCGGAGAGGATACGCTCCCCGTTCTTTCGACACAACTCTCCAAGAGTCCGGGAAGCCGTCTGTTGTTGCTCTTCCGCGTCGCTGCCGAGCAATCGAAGGATTGTCTGGACGAGGATTGGTAGGATCTCTCGGGTCGTACGAGGGGTGTTGGAAACGAGTGCCTTCCAAATATGAATCGAAGCTTGGCGAACCTGGGAGACGGTGTCTTGACGGACAATGTACAAGATCGAGAGCACTCGGTGAAGGCCTTCAGAACCAAGAGCTTCCATGAGAGCCTTTCGAGCAGCATCCGAATGCTGAGCAGGAGCTTCGTCCTCCTCAATCTCGACCTTGCCGCTGATACCGGTAATCTTGTAGAGAAGCTCACCAGTAAGAGAGATCGAGGAGAGTCGAATTCGCCATTCATTGTCGAGCATGCCTCGTTCAAGCTCAGGTAAGAGCAATTCGATGGCCCGGCTGGAGTAATTGTTGATGATCATCTTACCCGCACGCATCGAGGCTTCACGAACGAACTCGGAGTCGTCCGCCAAACCACCGAGCACAGGAGGAATGATACGAGCCAAGTGGGGAGCGAATCGCTGACCGAAAGTGGCGGGGAGGTAGACAAGAAGTGAGATGAAACCCTCCCGAACGTACGGCCTGGAACTTGAGGCATTGGTGACAATATCGGGCAAAAGACCCTCCATCCGAGCCATACCGAGACCGGACAGCACTTCGGAAAGACCCTGGGCGGCACCCTGTCGATCGGCCGTTCCGGTATCTGACCGAAGCGTTTGCAAAAGTTTGGCAACCAAGGAAGGGAAGTTTTCCTCTCCAAGTCGCTCGACAAGTGTGCCGAGAGCCTTTGCCGCAGTTGCTCGGGCTTCTGGCACAGCATCGGCAAGCACAATTTGTATCAAAGGCAACAATTCTCCAATGTACGGAATGAAGTCTCGCGACTCGGTGAGAGAAGCCATGTTGCCGACGATTTGAACAGCCTTCCGTTTGGTCTCTGAACTTCGGTCCTTGAGTCCTCGGTCAAGAATAGGCACCACAAGGGCAAGTGAAGGTGAGTCGATGTAGTGCTCGAAAGAGGTAGCCAGCAGCTGAGTGAGAGCAGCGTTGGTTTTGGTGGTGGGGTCAGACAGTGCTTTCAGCAAGACTGGCTGCATTTTCTTGATCTCCGGGTTGTTGAGGACTTCTCCAAAGGTCTTGAGAGATGACTTGGCAGCGGCGCTGACTTGGGCGTGAGAGTCAGTGATGACACCAGTTAGCTGAGGGATGATGGTAGGAAGGGAGACAGACAACTGTTTGGGGGCGCAAAAAGCCATGGTACCCAACAGCTCGATAGATCCCTTCTTGGTTCGCCATTGCTTCTCCTCTAGTCCCTCCAACAGCAGAGGTAAGATCGTCTTGACGCAGTGACCAGAAATCTTGGACATGATGACCTTGGCTGCGTCAGAGGTGTCTTGTCGGACGTCGACGTTCGAATCACCGAAGAGAGTAAGAAGTGAGGGAATGATGGAGATGATGTACGGCTCAAACGCTCGACCAAGGGTGGCAGACAATGTCTTGAAGGCAAGTACAGCACCCGATCGAGCTTTGTAGTTCTTCTTGTCGGCGACTGCCTCTTGCAACCGTGGCATGACCTCTGCATCTGCAAGAAGAGCAAGACCTCGTCCTTTCACAACTCCAGCGAGACCATAAGCGGCACCAATTCGTTCACCATAAGATCCATCGCCAAGCAGTGTATCCAAAAGTTTCTCAGCCAAGGTATCCGCTGTATCAGGCGTAACCTTGGTCAAGGGAGCCAGGCATTCGGCAACCGATTCCTGAACAATCTCCGAGTTGGTGTTGAGGGCTTTGACCAGATCATCGATAACCTTAGGGAGCCTCTTGTCGCCGGCAGGCAAGTGACTTGCGAGGGTACCGTAAAGAATGACGACTGCTTGTCGAACAGCATCACCGACGGCAGTCTGCTCTGCTCCAAGATAGGTCTCAAACATAGACATCAAATTGCCCATAACCTTATTGCCGTGCTGCTCGACGATCTTAATCGATGCAGCCAACAATGCCTGTTGAGCTAACTCGGCCTGATCACCTAAGGCTTCTTCGATGACGAGGAACTCAAACAGGCTTGTGACCTGCTTGTTGGTGAGTATCGGTGAAAGGTTGGCAATGGTCTGCGCGATGGCAACTCGGACGTGGACCGGATCTTGACGACCAACAGAGTCGGCGATGACCATTCCAAATCGGTCATATTGAGGACCTAAGATCTGTGCCTTTGAAGCGTACATTTCTCGAAGAGTAGCAAGAAGATCATCAACTTGGGTCGGATAGGCAGCTGCAGCATCGGCAATCGCCCTGGCACAGGCGGCGCTGACGGCGTCATTTTCCAAGAAGGGCAAAAGCTTGCTGCGCCAGTCTTCGGGCACGTCCAGACCGTTGTCCTCCCAAATGGCGTCGGCGAGATTCGCATTCGGCTCATCCTTGTCAAATCGGGCGATGTACAGCTCCACAGGGAACTGCAACTCGGTAAGATCGACTGGCTCCAATGCTGAAAGAACACCGTTCCTCACGTGGCTGTCACGTGACAGTAACCCGTGCAAGAGAGCGTCCGTCTCATGTACGGTGGCGACATCCTTGATGGCGGTGCCAAGGTCGGCCAATGCATTAAGCGCGGACTTGGCTAACGTGGGGTGGTTAGAAGCGGCAGAAAGTAAGTCTCGGATGATGGAAAGACGAGGATACTCGGGTCGGTACATTACCGAAGTGAGGCCATCGATGATAGTCACACAGAGTGTAAGCTGCTCCAAAGCCTCCTCTCGATTGTCAGATGACAGGCCCAGACCGCCGCTGCTGATGACGGAACTGAGCAAGGGAAGGATATAGTTGACCGCGGGCGGCTCGGGAATCGAAAGATTGGATATGGTAAGCAATCGTGAGAGAAGTCGCGTCACTTGTTCAGCGAGAGGCTCCTCTGTCAGGGTTTCTGGGATACAGGTGGCACCCTGTGCTCGGAGCACGGCGATTCCGATAAACTGACTCGTTGCTGGCTCGATGGGAGAGCAGACGGAACTCAGCTCCTGATAGAGAAGGGCTGCCTCGGTGCCGACCAGCTCGGCTGGGACATCGAATGTGAGGGGGATGATCAGCTCCTCGATCTCGCCAAGGTGCCTGTCAAATACGTCGGTTCGACCCTTGAGAAGGTGACTGAGGATGTTCAGACCTCGGAGCATCTTCTGCTGAATATCGGCTAACTTTTGACGTGTGGAAGTCTCCACCTTGAGCTGCGAATCCACAAGCGCCTGGTCTTGCTTCGACAATTTGCCATTCGCAGCAGCGGCCTTCTTCTTGGCGATTTGCTCTCTGACCTCTCTGTCCCACTTATCTTGCTGGTAAGTCTTGCTATTCTTTTCTACCGCTGTCTCACTCTTCATGCTCAAAACATCGACGAAAAGAGTACCCTCCGGCGTCTTCCAAATGCCCATTTCCTCTTCACCAACATCTTGAAGTTGTTGCATGTCGAGATCGTGGGTGGCCTGCTCCAAGAAGACAGGGAGATATGTGTTCGGTGCCAGGAGAGCGAGGCTTTGCACAGCGTTGTACGCAGCCTGCCGGGTTCCTTCCTCCGCGGAGGACCAACCGTCTTGCACTCGAACCATGATACTCTCCAGATTCGCTTGAGCCAGGATCGCGGGATCCTTCCCTACGCTCTGGACCAGCTCGATCCAACTGTTTCCGACATTGGACTGAGCAAGTGGGTGACTGGCTATCAGGAGCATATCCTCGAGCAGGAGCTCGACGTCGTTGCTTTCGGTGCTGGCCACGCCCTGTGCTAACAGCCTGAGGAGATTGAGAACATCTCGACCGTGCGACAAATGCTGGCCTTTCTGCATCAACCAATGGTCCAAAGAGTCGAGCATAATCTTGGAGGTCTTGAGGCCGTCCATAGCTATCATCTCTCGAAGACTCTGCAAAGATTCCCGACGAATGTCGTGGTTGGGTTGGTTGATTGAGGCAAACAATAGTGGAGTTCCAATGGCTACTCTGAGAGGTTTGTCCATTTTGCCACCTGCCAGTACGGACAGAGCGACGTTCTTGACAGCTCGGAGCATCCAAATGGCGTCAGAAAAGGATTCCATCGCCTTCTTCACATTTCGTTCCATCAACAAGAAAGAGGGCTTAGGCTTCATCGTGGCGATGGTCGAAAGAACAGGGTTGGACTGGAGGAGAGCAGCAATCTTGGGCGCAGACGATAGAGGGCCCATGGCGAGTGAGGTAGCCACATACGCCTCCAATGGGATGGCAGCGTTGGCGGTAGCAGGGGTCTGTGTAGCTTTAAGGGCATTCTCAATGGCCGGAACCAGGGCATCCGCGAGCTCCACTCCCGGCGGCGAGAGCGTTTTGAGTGAACCAAACGTTTGACCGACCATCAAGAACATTTGTCGCTTGTTGAAGGTCTTGTTTGATGCGATCTCTTTCCTCATTATCATGATGGTCGACTTCGACGGTTCAGCTGACTCATTGGCGAGACAGAATTGGAGGTGTGGAGTCATGCCAGTGTAAAGAGCAGCCAGGGCGACCTCATTCGCCTCCTTGGAGATCAACGGGGGAAGCGATTTGACGATCAATGCCGAGGTGGATACCGATGGTGTCAGGTGAGCCAACATACTGAACAGGCATGCACGATTGTCGGCGTTGATTGTCTTACCCGTTGTCGGAAGCCTGAGAAGCTCAGTCGCAGTGGCAACCGAGGCAGACTCGTCAAGTCTGGGAGCAAGAGCGGTGATGCAATCTACCGCCGAGGCTCGAGTGGGAGCTTTGGAAGATTTAGAGGCGGAAACAATACCAGGTACGACCGCAGCAGGGATCATAGAGGAGAGCGAAAGAGTTGTTGTTGCGAAAATGTGAGTGAGAACAGGCAGGGCGACCTCTGGTGTCCTGATGAGCATCTTGTCGGCTAACGGGAGGACCTGAGTTTTCATATCGTCCTCGGTCACCAAGCTAGACCAAAGATCGTCCATCGAATTGATCGACTGACTCGACGCAGCCGACTTCGAGCTCAACACGCTGGTCAAGTAGATTTTGAGGAAGTCTGATTTTCTCTCCTCCACTGCCTGCATGCCGAGCGCGGCTTGCTTCTCGTTCTTCAATCGAAGAGCGACACCCACGGTCACGCCGAGCATTGGCAAGACGTGGATCCCGTTGTCAGCTTGAAGAACATCAAAGATGGAAGGAATTAAATCGGCATGGTTGCGAACGACACGTCGCATTCGAGTGATGGCCCCCTTTCGGAGCGTTACCTTGGCGCTACCAATTTTACGCCTCTTGTCCACATCAGGTGCATGTTCAAAGGGATCGGCAAGTATGGCGTTAAAAGCTTTAGCGATCGCAAGGAGGAGGGTCTTGAACTCGGCTGTGGAGTTGAAGTTGGTCGAAGTTGCGAGGGTAGCGAATATACGGATGGAGAGGATCAGGTACGGAAGGAGAACCGAGGGGGCGACGGTTTTGGTGCTTGAGCTTAGGGAGTCGATCTCGGAGATTAAGCAAGAGGTTACCAGTCCGGTGGCTGTCTTGTTGCTCGCTTCACCTTCTGTTTGTTCCCTCTTCACGAGGTGGGACAAGGCTTTTGCGATCCCTTCCACCAATGGCTGGTAAGTTGTGCGGGAAAAAACATCAAGAAGCAATTCGACGACTTCGCTCGTTTTTTCCACCGGGGGATCTGTACCATTTCGCCGATTGGGATGTCAGAACAACACCATCACGGAATCAGGACATCGTACTCACATTCGGAAGTTATTGTGAGCTCTTCTGCAAAGTATTTTGCTCTTTTTCCCGGCTTTCCTTTATTCACATGACTCGCAAATCTCTCAAAGGAGAACTCTCCCATCTCTTGCACGGCACCATTCTCCTGGTCATACTCGTCTTCTGAGCCACTGTCGCTCATCTTGGCTTTTAAATCTCGTTTGTCCTCGTCTTCTTCTTGTTCTTCTCCTTGGTCTGATTCAGAAATCGATATCGAATCTTGCAACCATGCACCAACTTTGGCTTTCGAGGCTGGGTTCCTCGACTTGGCCTTGAGTCGAGCCAGCGGTCGTTTGGTAGACACTTTGAGGGAAAGGGGGACGGGGTGTTCTGTGATAGTATATATGGATGAGGTCGAAGTTGGGTGGTCTTTGTCAGTGAATGTTGACAGACATTCCACAATGAGTTCCAATCTCTCCACTGATCGGACCTTTGAAGAGGATTCAACTTGACCTGATCTAACCGTTTCATTGACTCACCAAGGGGGCAGGGCAGTGCCGCCCACCCGGGGATTTTTCCTCCCTGCCAGCCAGAATCTCCCCTCGAAGGGTTTCGAGCGCGGATCCGAGGACAGGTAATCACCAAGTCACGTGACACGGGTGCTGGCGTTGGTTGTCTCTGGACGAGCACCTTATCCTGATGCCACGTCATTTACCATTTGCCCCAAAATCCACTCAACTTCCCTCTATCAGTCCTAAGTCGGCGGAACCTGGTTGATCACCACACCACTGCATGTCATTTGGAAATGGGGGCGGGAGGGGGGATGTTTGCCGTGGAAGGAGGGTCGCCACAATCCACCAGTTCGGCAAGTGACGTTCGCAAAGGAAAAAAAACAGCATATCGTTTATGGATGACATTAGACAATTCGCTGGGAAGAAGCGTCCATATCTAGGCACAGTGTCAAAGAATCCCATCAACTAATCCCTCCACCCACCAACAAAATGGCGCGTGATCGTAGTCCCGATCTTCGTCTTCCGGAAGCCAAGCGATCTCGTCCTTCATATGGCGGCTCTTCGTCCGGTAGTCGTCGTGACCAAAGCTCACCGTACGATGATTTTGAAGACCGTAGGAGGAGAGATCGATCGGATAGGAATGAGAGAGAGCATGAAAGAGAACGACGTGATGATGGTCGGGACCGCTACAGGGATCGCTACGATGACAGAGAACGGGATTATCATAGACCGGCTGGCACGTCATCGTCATCATCGTCATCGCGCCGACATCAAGAAGACGAGGATCGATACTACCGAAAGCCTGGGACGTCTTCGAAGGATGAAACGGCTGGGAGAGATAGATATGAAGATGAAAGAATGAAGGAAAGGGAAAAGGAGCTTGAGAAGGAACGTGATCGAAGGGTGAGGGATTCTGCTGCTCCTACAAGGGATGGACGAGATACCCATACCTCCTCCACATCGGACGTTTTAGCTTCGAAACCAACTTCACCCTCACAAACTAACAATTTGAAACAATCGGCCCTCAACGGTTCGGATTCACCATCATCACTTGGCGTCGGATCACCCGCAACCCCTGGAGGCGCAACAAGCGAAGAAGAGAAACAACGTCAAAAACGAGAGAAGCTGGAAGCATGGAAAAAGGCACAAGCAGCCAAAAAAGCTGCTGCTGCGATCAACGCAAAGACGCCAGCTGGACAGGCGGCCGCCGCCTCCGCCTCCGCCTCCTCAGCAACGAGCTCAAGTGTGCCCGCAACGAATGGATTCAGGTTGCCAAGTGAGTCAATCGTTCATAATCTCTGTCGTGGTCTCACTCGTACTAACGATATACCCATCTATGTAATCGTAACAGGTGGCCTCCCTGGAAAGCCTGCCTTTGCCCTTCCGGCAGCTGCCATTTCTCGCATCGGCCTTCCACCGAAGCCTGGCTCATCGTCTCGACCCTCGGCAGGTGTAGCCGTGATGGACGATTCTGACACGTCGGACCGGAAGCTCCAAAAGCTTGCCTTGCCCCCGGTTGACCCGCTCGTCTTACCTGGACTTGGTGGGGTCGCCCCGGTTACCGAGAATCTCGAAGCTGACTATGACGACGACGACGACGCAATGGACGTGGACTTGCACCCAACGGCTGCGGCTGCCCAAATTGAGGATGATGACGAGGAGGATCCATTGGACGCTTTCATGAAGAGCAATGTAGAAGAGGTCAAGAAAGTTGACAAGGAGGACGAAGAGAAGATTGGCGTGACGGCTACTTCTACGCGATTGCAAAATCTAAACGATGTCGACGTGGACGAAGGGGATGAGGACGAAAATGGCGAAAGTAAGCACGGACCCTTAACACCAGAAGAGATCCTCGCCTTGGCTGCCAAAAAAGCCCGAAAGAAGGATCTTCCCGCTCCTTCCCACGACAAGATCGAATACGAGCCTTTCCGAAAAGCGTTTTACGTGCCTTCGCAAGACGTCCTAGATATGACCGAAGAACAGGTCGAGCTTATGCGGATCGAGATGGAGGGCATCAAGATTCGTGGCAAAGATTGCCCTCGACCTGTCCGCAATTGGGGATCATTCGGCCTCCCCGCTGGCTGTTACGACGTTATCAAACGTCTGGGGTATGCGGCGCCTACACCAATTCAAGCTCAAGCTATTCCAGCTATCATGTCAGGCCGGGACATCATCGGTGTTGCCAAGACTGGTTCCGGAAAGACGATCGCTTTCCTTCTGCCAATGTTCCGTCACATCAAGGATCAAAGACCACTTGAAAGCGGAGAGGGTCCCTTGGCGCTGATCATGACTCCTACAAGAGAGTTGGCGACTCAAATCTGGAGGGAAAGTAAGCCATTCATGGCGAAACTCGGGATGAGAGCGGTTTGTGCTTATGGAGGGTCCAACCTGTCAGAGCAGATTGCCGATATGAAGAAAGGTGCTGAAGTGGTTGTTTGTACTCCTGGTCGAATGATCGATCTTTTGACTGCGAATTCGGGGAGAGTTACCAATCTTAGACGTACTACTTACCTCGTCTTGGACGAGGCCGACCGAATGTTCGATATGGGATTCGAGCCTCAAGTAATGAAGATCATCAACAACATCCGACCTGATCGTCAAACTGTCTTGTTCTCGGCAACGTTCCCGCAGAAGATGGACGCACTGGCTCGAAAGATTCTTCATCGCCCTTTAGAAATAACAGTCGGTGGCCGATCCGTCGTTGCCAAAGAGATTGATCAGCGAGTCGAGATTCGAACCCCTGAAACCAAGTTCGTGCGATTGCTCGAGATATTGGGGGAGATGGGAGAACTTCACAAGGACGAAGATGATTTCCGGACTCTCATTTTCGTAGAGAGGCAAGAGTCAGCGGATGATCTCTTCAAGGAGCTTATGAAGAAAGGATATATCTCTTCGTCCCTCCACGGAGGTAAAGATCAGGTAGACCGAGACGAGACTATCGCGGACTTCAAGGCCGGTTTCATTCCGATCGTTATTGCGACGTCAGTTGCTGCTCGAGGGTTAGACGTCAAGGAACTCAAGCTTGTTGTCAATTACGACTGTCCGAATCACATGGAGGACTATGTCCACCGAGCTGGGCGAACTGGGCGAGCAGGCCAGAAGGGAGTTTGTATTACTTTCATCACTCCTGACCAGGAGCGATACTCGTTGGACATCTTGCGAGCGCTCCAGGCTTCGGAAGCGTACATCCCGCCAGAACTCCAAGCGCTGGCCGATGGATTTTTGGCCAAGGTCAAATCTGGGTCAGCTAAGACGGCTGGTTCCGGTTTCGGAGGGAAAGGTTTGGACAAGTTTGAGAGTGAGCGAGAAAGCAAAGATCGAGCTCAACGGTCCGCTTATGGAGAAGAAGGATCGATCGTGGAGAAGCCGAAAGCATCGGCAGTGGCCGAGAAGGGCAAGCCATCAGCAGAGGCTGGATCAGGTGCAGGCGTAAATACAGGTGGGGCAGTGACTGCCACCCACACAGACCCTCATGATTCGGACTACACTTTCAGTAATTTCAACGTTGAGATTGTTAAAGGACCTGCCCCGGAACGGGTTGCTGCTGCTCAAGCCAAGCCGCAGCAGACAGCCCCGCCGAAGCCAGTCACGATTTCACTTGGACAGGATGCGCCTACTCTACCACCTCAAACCCTCGCGGCACTTGCCCGAGCTGAAGCGGCCGGTAACAACGTAAAAAACAACCTCGCTGCAGCTGTTGCCAAAATTACGGCAGGACTACAAAAGACCAAGACCGAAAAGGCCGCTGCCGAGAAACCTGCGAAGAAGGACCCCGATGCGACGGATTATCACGCGATCGTACCTATCAATGATTATCCTCAAAAGGCTCGATGGAAGGCGACGAACAAGGAACAGATGGTCCAATTGCAAGACCTTTCGGGCGCTTCCATCACGATGAAGGGCAATTATTACGAGCCTGGAAAGGAACCAGGACCGAATCAGGAACCCAAGTTGCATTTGCTCATTGAATCTAATGATGAGTATAGGGTCCGAGCCGCTGTGGATGAATTACGTAGGGTTCTGTTGGAAGCATCCGTTGCAGCTTTACAGACTGCTGATCGTGACGGTCAGCCAGCAGGTAGATACCGGGTGTAGAGCATGATGATTCAATCAGAATGGAAAGATTTCAGTCAATGGGATATGCTGAGCTGAGCTGGAAGAGGCTTTTTTGGGATATCCCACCAGGCATTCTGTGTATATCCTGTAGTTGTGTTGTTCCCCCCCTTTCTGCCGTTTCCTGAATCTGATCGGATCGGGACGGGGGACCCCTTCTTTCTCGATCTGGTGTGTTTGTTTTCGTGTCATTTATTGGTTTTGGTTTTTTTGGGCCCTGTTGAGGCACGATCTATTCGCCCAATGAAAAGAACCCGCGCGCGCGCGGACGTGTGATGTGGGAGATTGCCCACTCTCCCTATGCTCTGACGCCTTCCTTTGCCTTTTTCTGGGGGTCGTTGCGACTCGCGTTCGGCTGGAAGGGCCCAGGCGCGAGAACAGAGAAAAGGTAAACAATTGGGAATGGGATAGGAGGGGGGAGGGGGGGGGAAGTTGCATCAAAACACACCCAGGAAAGGGAGAAACAAACAAGGAGGGAGGGAGGAAGGAAGGGGGGGACGCTTGAAGGATGGATCATCAGCAGCATCAATCGTGGTAACATCGTAAGCTATCAAACGCTCACTTACCAACCTTCCTCTTCTAAATCTATATTTTAATATCTTATCCATCTTGGTTCCTTTGTACACTCATCACTCTCAAGAGTATTATCAACCCCGGCGTAAAGTGCGTCACAACCGAACCTGCCTGCCACCAGCTCCGATCGTCGCCAAAACAAATTGCGAAGGAAAAAGGACAAGACAAGAAGATCTTGGGGAGCCAAACATGATGATGCGCTGCTAGAAAGTGAGTAAACTGTCTCTACATTGACAGTTTCTCCAGATGCGTCGAGTTCTGATTTGAGGTCCACCGTCCCCAATCCCATCGTGTTGTCGAATCCAGGTTCTTTTCTTGTCCATACATTGACCGACTCTCATAGCCTGCTCGAACCAAAAGCCTGCACTATCACTCTCAAAGCATCGCAGAAACTCCACGGAATATAGTACCCCAATCAACATGAGTAGCCCGCTTTCGCACCGGAATCCGGTGTCCGGCACCCGCCATCTCACCGCTTCCTCTCGACATAACATGAAATCAACCCCAAACGCCAATACACATTCCCAAGTCAGCCGTCGTCGAGGCGGCGGTGCCGCTGGGGATGATGGTATTTCCGCCCTCTCCCGACGTCACCAACATTTATACGCAACAGTCACTGAATTGACGAACGCGCCTTATGATACTCGACATGAGTGTCTCCAGGCTCTTCTCGCTGAGAAACAAGAACAGCTTGAAACTGTCGGAATGATTGGAAAACAATTCATCGAGCAACAAGAAGAACTGCAGAAAGCCATCTCAAGACTGGAAAACTTGGGTTCCGCAGATGAAAATGATGAGAATGACCCGAGGATAGGAGCGCAGATAGAGAAGGATGATCTTGAAAGAGGTCTACGAGATCTTCAAAAAGTATTACAAACTTACCATAAGGACAATCAACCTCTCCTCAACAGCTTGACTCAAAAAGATGAAAAGATCTCTCTGGACTCACCGAATCGAGCACAAAGAAACATGGACCCATTCGTCGATGATGGAGTCCCTCTGACTGCAGCCGGTCTTAAATCACCCACTGGCCCTTCCACATCGACTCACGTTGATCTCGCATCTCCTATGGATCTCACGACTTCGCGACACGTTAATCAAAGTTTCGTTCTTGAAGTTCGACGACTCCAAGCACTCTTGCATGAGCGAGACAAGATCCTGAAAGAAACCACTCAGGCAAAGACCGAGCTCGAGAATCAGGTCCAACCTCTCACACACGCGAAACAGGCAATGGAAGAAAGTCTAAATCGACTGAAAGAAGATAATTGGTCACTCGAGATCAGTCTTCAAGATTCTCGGAGCGCTCTACATGATGCTCAAACCTCTCTTGCCAAGTCCGAAGCCGAACAGAAGAGACTTAATAAGTTGTTTACGTCCACTCGTGAAATGGCAGAGTCACACAAGACAGAGGCGGAGAGATTGGCAAATGAGATCGAGGACATCAAGGTGAAGCACGAGACGGACATGGCGCGTGCTCGAACTCGAACAGCCGGCTTGGAACGGGACAGATCCGATCTCGCAACTCAATTGCAACAAACGATGAAGGTTAAGAGTCAGAATGTTTTGCTTGATTCCCCAGGGAACAGCCCTTCGCCCGGCATGCTCAGCCCTGCCCATGCTTATCATTCGAGACGATCTCAATCCCCCCCAGAAGAAGAAGATGTCTTTGGGACGAACAGCAGGAGAACGAGAGGACCTGGATTCGATACTAAAGGGGTCGCTCTCAGTCCATCCGAGCTTTACGCTTCCGATTTCGAAGATTCTCCTCGACCTGCGAGCGACAGACGAAATGATAGTCCTCTCGCGGAACCGAACTTTAATCAACTCGAGGATCTGCGACTCGCTTTGTCGGAAGCTCATCAGGAGATCGATGATCTCCGAAACCGGCTCGGGGAAGGCGATGACCACAACGGGAATGAATCCAACAGCATGCTTCAGGCAAGCCCGAACAGCTATACCGATTCGCCTCTTGCCAAGGGTGCATACGGAGCTCGTGGTGCTCGAGTCGTCTCCCGAGGCGTCCGAGGTCGACGAGGACGAGGCGCTCGTGGTGGAAGCAATCTG
Organism: Goffeauzyma gilvescens; assembly: GCA_025758705.1. Classification (NCBI taxonomy): domain Eukaryota; kingdom Fungi; phylum Basidiomycota; class Tremellomycetes; order Filobasidiales; family Filobasidiaceae; genus Goffeauzyma; species Goffeauzyma gilvescens. The sequence continues at coordinate 28,878 of JANGFI010001778.1, forward strand.
CTACGACACGTTGCCTCCAGAAGTGATGCAAGTGGAAGCCCGGCAGGGGACAGTTCTTTCATGTCCACCCCTGTCAAGGGATCCCCTCTTGGTCGAGTGTTCTCTCCCGAGCCGACGTCTCCTACTTCAGACACCAGCATGCTCGGTCTAGAAGGAAACCTGGAAGACGAACTCGCTGGAATCACCGACGATCAGGAAGAGGACGTCGCACCTGTAATCAACAGCTACGTCGACGCCGGGACCATGACCGAACCTGTCAGCTCTCCTTCACCTATGAAGGCCGACCGAACTGCTGGATGGGTCGAAGGAATCAAGGTCTCACACAGACCGGTTCCCCTTGTTCTTGACGGTCCCGGCACGCCACACTCTACTCCACGACCTGCTTGGCTCAACGAAGTGGATTCATCTACCCCTACCGCTATCAGACGCAATCTCCCAATGGAGGCTGCTGAGCCGTCTCCTCGGTATGCGACCCTATCTCATTTCGTCCTTCGAGAAGCCACTAGCGCGGGCGACATTACCGAGACCGAGACAGATGGCGACTTTGAAGACGCTCAATCTGTAGCGACGATGACTCCTAGCCAGTCAATCAACGACATCGCTCAATACAGCTCTACTTCTGATGCCGACTTCCACTCTCTGGCCCCCGAGTCTAGCGCTGACGAGGATTCAGATCAAGAGAGTGTTCGACCTTTCCGATCGCAGCGATTCGGTACACTTCAACGTGATGATACGATGCGGCTTGTATCTCAACCTGAGATCCGAGAAATCATCAAGGAGGTCTTCGTTGACAGGGATGTCATCAAAGAGGTCTTCATTGACAAGCCTGTTGAGGTTATCCGCGAGGTCATCGTGGAAGTACCGTTCGAGACGATCAAAGAAGTCGAAAAGCTAGTTGAGGTTATCAGGGAGGTGCCGATGCCGTACGAAGTGATCAAAGAAGTCGAAGTGATCAAGCGGGTAGAAGTGCCTGTCGAGATCATCAAAGAGGTCGAGGTCATTCGCGAGGTCATCGTGGAAGTACCGTTCGAGACAATCAAAGAAGTTGAAAAACTGGTCGAGGTGATCAAGGAGGTACCGACGCCATACGAAGTGATCAAAGAAGTCGAAGTGATCAAGCAGGTTGAAGTGCCTGTCGAAGTCATCCGCGAGGTCGAAAAACCAGTCGAGGTCATCCGCGAAGTCATCAAGGAAATCGAGAAATTGGTTCCCTTCGAAGTTATCAAAGAGGTCGAAGTCATCAAGTACGTCGACGTCGAGAAGATAGTGGAAGTCGAGCGAGTAGTGGTCAAGGAAGTCGAGGTCATCAAGCACGTCGAAGTCGAAAAGCCGGTCGAAGTCATTCGTGAAGTCATCAAGGAGGTGCAAGTGCCTGTTGAAGTCGAAAAGATTGTCGATCGACCTGTTGAAGTCATCAAGGAGGTCGAAGTCTTCCGAGACGTTGAGAAAATCGTCGACCGCGAAGTCTTCGTCGATCGACCGGTCGAAGTCATCAAGGAAGTTATAGTCTTCCGAGATGTGGAGAAACTCGTTGACCGCGAAGTATTCGTCGATCGACCGGTGGAAATCATCAAAGAGGTGGAGAAGATCGTTGACCGACCGGTTGAGGTTATCCGAGAAGTCGAGGTCATCAAAGAAGTCGAGAAGATCGTCGACCGACCGGTTGAGGTTATCCGAGAAGTCGAGGTCATCAAAGAAGTTGAGAAGATCGTTGACCGACCGGTTGAAGTTATCCGAGAAGTCGAGGTCATCAAAGAAGTTGAGAAGATCGTTGACCGACCGGTTGAAGTTATCCGAGAAGTCGAGAAGATCGTTGAA
>JANGFI010001779.1:0-15802 GCA_025758705.1 Goffeauzyma gilvescens
CCGCCCGAGCCCCCCCCCCCCCCCCCTCACTTCGCTTTGTTATCTCCTTTTGCCAAAGGCACCCGCTGATTCAGCCACCCCCTTTCCCTCCACACCCCCAACTCCTCCTCGGAGATCGCATGTACCGTATGAAGATCACACAATTTCAGAGGTTTTCCGTTTTCTTCAACGTGTTTTGTCGAGTTGTTGCAAACGATTATGGTGTTGGTGGGTATATGAGGTGCATGCATCGGAACCGCAGAGAAATCATGCGACAGTTTTCGCATGGTCAGGCACGTGAAACGGCTCAGGCGAAAACGTCATCATCAGAGTTTCAGTTATCCTGTCATGGCAGGGGATTCAAGATCCACTCGGCGAGATACCATCCCCATCAGCCATTGCGTTCGTCAGGTAAATCGTCCTTTTTGGTTGGTTACTCGCCGTGTCGCTCGTTGCGAGTCTCTGCAGCATCAAGTGGCATCAAAAACCAGTGGGATCTCATTTGATCAAATGCGCCGCATTGAACCTCCTCATATTTCAAGCGTATACTGCTCATGAGACCATATGGCAATCAAATGGACAGAGTTAACAAATACCAATAGCTCGCCACCCAGACAAATTATCCGAATCAACCCAGTCAATCCAACCCATTTCCAGGCGATTCTCGGCCGACCTTGGGAAAAAGATGACAGGTGCCCACAAATTGGGAAGCAGTCTGACAGGGGCTGGGGCTGTACCAATCCTTTTCAGCAAATTCAACGTTTCTCGACAAGGTGCGCTAAGAGCTCCAGAGGTTTCTGTATTTTCCTCCTTATCACAGGAGCTCACCTTACTTTGCTTTAATGTCGCTGTGCAGTATTCCATGCGAGTCCGCTGAGCTTTGGAGTTGTCAACCTGAAACCATTGATACGTAAGCCATTGATTTGTTCCCGGATACCTTCGCGTTTCTGTCTACCCGAGCTGATCGTTGGACCCTTACTCTGCGCAGCCGGACGTGAGTACCCTTAGAATCCGGCTCTGACGGCCGTGATATCCATCGTCGTATCCCCTCATCAGCTGAAATTGTACGTGTCTACTTAGATGTTCTCGTATGTCCCCGTCGGGTTGTGCCGAGGATGTCAGATCTTAGACCAGAGGAGGTGACGGACCTATTTTTAACCGTTCATAAAGTCGGGAAAGTGCTCGAAAAGGCGTTCGATGCTGAAGCTCTGACTATCAGTTGCCAGGTGAGGTTGAACAGAAGATGTAATCCAGCTTAGCCGTCTTCTGAACCCTGACAAACTCTCCAATCCCGTACTCACTGCTTCCAGGACGGCGCGGCAGCAGGGCAATCAGTACCCCATGTTCATGTCCACCTTCTGCCGCGCAATTCTAACGACTTTGGCGGTGACAACGATCGGGTTTATCCGGCGCTTGAAAAGTCTGAGGAAGAATTGGAAGGACATTTAGATATCAAGGAGAGGTCCCGGCTGGAAGTGCCCAAAGATGAGGACAGGCAGCCCCGGACTGAGGAAGAAATGGAGAAGGAAGCTCGCTGGTTGTCAACCTTTTTCGACAACGTAAATTGACAAAATGTATGACATTGATCAAGTCTCCGACACATCATAGCAGGTCGTTAAAAGTTCAAGTCAAGAATAAAGAAAAAACAGACGAAAATCAGACACATTATTTATGACTCGAACTACCAACAGTCGGGTATCACATTCGCTCAAGTATAGTCTCCCAATCCCTCATATCGGCCTCCGCCATCAGCATGTCCACATTGACGCCTTTCCATGATTCCAGCCAGCCCTGAATCTCCTTGATCGTGCTCATTGCGGTTTGAGGGTCCCGGGATGATATCGGGCGGAATCCAGAAGCGGATAACATGGCTAGCTTCTTCTCGAGCACGCGCAGGACTCGTAGAGACTTTGTGGCAGCGTAATTAGCATCTGGCCAACTGAGAACGCTCTCCAAGACTTCGATTCCCTCTGCTAGATCCAATCGAAGTCTCATCTTGTCTTCGCTTTCCATCATTGACACACCGGTAAGTCCAGGATCATCGGCTATGGCAACGGCTATCCCTTGTTCCACTCGGTAGATGAGGCCAGCAAGCATGCATGCCTCAAAGACACGTTCGACTTCGAGCAATCTGAATGCCACCTTGACATCTTGCATTCGAGCTTGGCGGGACACTCGCAGAGTACCGTTACAAAGACGTGAGAGTCGCTGTCTTGCAGCAACGGCAATTGTTGGATTCAAATAATGAGCCAGCTGAGGGCGATGGACGCTCAGTCGGAGACCGAAGAGGGCCGAGTGGATGTGAAGTCGATGGGTGTTCAGATAGGGTTGGGCATAATCGTAATTCAAGTTTGTGTGCGGGTAGGTCCTGAAGAACTGGGGAAGGGCGTCCTCGAAGTCACTCAGAGAGGCATCGTATCGCTCGATGAGGTCCGGATCCGTCCCGTCAGCGGTGTTGATGGCATAGGAATCGAAGAGTTTTGTGGACAGTTTGGATAGAAGTGAGAGTATGTATAGATGGGTGCTGGCCGTTGGCTGTTCGTTTGAACTGGCTTGCCGCAGTGAGCGAGACGAATCAGGAGCGATCAGGAAGAGGTCGTCTTCGCTAATGCACGACGGCATACTGAGTGTGGTGTGTTGATCAAGGATCATGTAGGGGAACGAGGTACGGAATGAGTAGTTGCGATCAGCGACGTAGAGCGCCCAAAAGACTCGTCGACGTAGTTCTCTTTCGACGGTAGGGATACCGCCCCATTCTCGGCTCATTCCCATGGCCTGTGCAATTTTAATCCCTTGTGCGAGCCAACCACCGGCGATCACTAGTCTATCGCGAACTCGAGGAGCAGCAGGGGCACCGGTGATCGGGTCTGTCGACGCCGATATAGCACAGAGAGTGGCGTATCGGTACAAGACGAGTTTGCAGAAGACGTGCATGAGCGATGGAGGATCCTCTGCGTCGCTCAGTTGGCTGGCCAAGAATGCATGGTCCATATATCGTCTGTGAAGCGAGACGGTGTCGTTGAGTGATGGCGGACGGGAATTGACGATGCGAGATAATGAACGAGGGTAAGATGAGACGTGGAGAGAGGAGAGAAACATCTGAGAGGTCTCCTCTGGAAGGACTCGAAGGCTGAAAGCCATGATGGCAAAAGCTACGGCGAGAGTGGTTGCATCGCCTGGGCGGAAGGCAAGTGGTGGGTTCCGAGATCGACGTTGGAGCAATCCACGGTAATCCTCCTTGTATTGGCGTTCCAGAAGTGTAAGACCTTCTGGCATGAGTACGTCCGAGAAGAAGGTATGGAAAAGGATGGCTTGGGTGTTCGGAGGAGGGAGCGCTGGGAGCAAACCTTGCAAACACATGGCGTAAGGGGAAGGATGAGCCGAATATACCGGTAATTCAATCGGCAACGATGTACCAGTACCATTGTGTAGAGCAGGGAACGCGGATCCTGAGTATGAGGGTGAGATGGTGTCACCGTGAGGAGTGCCATTCGGATTTCCGTTTGACATCGTGTTGGCAGCGGGAGCCAGTTGGGCGTAGGTTGCCCGTTGAGTTGGAGGAGCAGCGCTGTGTCGATCTCGACTCTGGACGTGCTGGGCATAAGGATGCACGATCTGGGTTTGATATCGGGATTCGTCCACACTCCATCGAGCCTTCTTCTGTTTGGGTTCTTCGAGAAGGTCCAGAAGCTCTACCTCGACGTCTGCGTCTAGCATTCCGGGCAAGACCTCCTGTTTGACAGCGGGGGAGCGTTGAGGTCTTGAGCCTGAGAGTGAGCCTGATCCTAATCCTGAACCCGGAACAAACTTGCGAGCGCGAGCTAGTAGTTCCTCCCGCTCTTCCATCTCTTCGTCCATCAATTCATCAATCTCTTCATCGACCTCGTGAATGTGATGGCGAGCGTGTTCGAGTTCTCCACCTCGAGTAGGCTCGGCGGCTGACGATCTGCTTCGTTCCATCTGCCCCCTTCCGACGATCTCGTCGCCTTGGCAGATAGAATCGGAGCCCAAGCCGTGACCAGAACCACCTGAGGTCCCAATGTGCGCGACGCCGTTAATCCCAGGTCGACTTCCGATTCGAGGTGAGGTGGGGTTCCCGTTCCCGCTCACATTCCTCGACATGGTCTTCGCCATCAACCGACCTTCATCCTCTTCATTCTCAGAATCCGTAAATTCCAGATCTCGTTTCTTGCGCGAAATGTTATCTTTTAATTCCCTACATCCCGCAAGTCCATCTACCCTTGAATCTGCGTTCGATTTCGCCGCCACCGCCGTTTTCGTTCTTCCATTTGCACTAGTTTGATCCAACGCGTCCACATCTACCACGTCCGTCTGGCAAGGGCTCTTCATATCGCTCGTCGGTCGATTGGAATGATTCACCGACACGCCCTCTTCTTCTGCTTCTTCCTTTTCCTCCTCTTCGGAGTCGAATTGGTCGCTCTTTGAATCCTGGCTCACACGTCCGACCTCGTGTCCGACGCTATATCTCCCTTGCCTTTCGTTAGGACTCGCCAGTGTCTGTGGATAACCAAATCGACTACGCTGAATGGGTCCTTGTCGTCGTTTCTCCGTTCGAAGGGACTCTCGAGGCGCATGGATCCCTCCAGGAGGATAAATACATTCGCGTCCGAGCCGTGTACACGCTAGACACCCTGAGCCTGGGGGTCCGTGATCGCACTGTTGGGGGACGACCGAGGGGATGATTTAACATGGTAGGCGAACACAGTGGAAGCAACCCACATTGCATGATTGGGGAAAAGGGGGTGGATGCGGATGATGGGGTGGGGGGGGGGGGGGTTGTCAGCTTTTCTTGTGGTAGCGTTGGGTCAAACCAATTACATGAAACAGCAAGTCCGATCCTTCCATAACCACATTGGTCTTTCACGGAGGCGACCCCCAACTTCCGAAAGGGTCTCCCAACCCCAAAAAGGAGACGGATGTTTGGGGGGTGCGGAAGAAGCAACTCAAGATCATCAAAAAGAACGATTTATGTTCCCCAACTAAATCAACAGTTCTCCTTTCATTTATTCCATGCCCATCAAATATCGGCTATGGAACCCCCCACCCCCCCCCCCCCCCTCTGGGCCGCCGCACACATACAAAAAAGCAGTAATGGAGGGCGGAGGTTGGGTGTCATGGAGACCCGAGACGCCAAGACACTGTCATCCCTAGAAAAGGCAGTAATGAAACATCGAAAGACCGAGCGAACAAGTCAACACAGACACGGTCGACCTTCTACCCATATGTTTCCTCACACGCTCGTCCCCAGAAATCCCGCTTCGCTCCCCCAAGAAACTGATCGGCGCTCCCTCTTCGCTCTACTTGCTCTACTTGCTCCGCTCGTCGGCTCGATGAAACTCACACGTTGTTTCCTCCCTCGACAATAAACGCAACTACTCCCTTTCTTGAAAGGGATTGACTGGACCTTCTCAGTCTGCTGATTCTGATTCCGCTGGGTCGTCTGATTCTGGATCGGAAAATCTGGGGATGAATTCGAAATCGATGTATCTGAGTGTGAGTGTGAGTGTGAGTATGAGTGTGAGTGTGAGTGTGAGTGTGAGTTCGAGCTTGACGGAGAGTGGGAATAAGAAGGAGAATGAGAGTACGGGTTCGAGTATGGAGTCTTTGGTTTTGAGAGACCAAATTCGGCGCCTCCACCACCGATGCTGCTGCTGCTGCTCTTAATGCGACCGATAGAGCTGGTGTTCGATAGATTAGGAGGAAGAGGCAGCTTGATTGACGAGAAGAGAGCCGCCGTCGGGACTGAGGCTGCGGTATGGGAGGTTATACCGGAAATGGGGAGAGGAATGGAAGGTGAGTGGGAGGGAGAGGCAGAGGCAGAGGCAGAGGAAGTGGGACAAGATTTGATGATGACGTTTTCCGACATCGCGATGGCTATATGGCGGATGTCCGAAAGGTGGATGTCGGATGGCGGATGTGCAATGTCAGACGTTGACAGTCAAAAAGTCAATAGAAGGGTGAAGGTGACGGCTGGTCGATGTTCGAGCTCTTGGATTGAAGACCCCAGGAGGACACTGAAACCTAGAGAAAGCGGTCCAGGGACCTGGTGCCAAAGCAGAGGCAAAGAAGGAGATAGCCTAACCACAGCGCGTGCTTGGCTCTTAGCTCTTACTTGTTAAGTTTTGAGTCTGAATCTGAATCTGATAATGAGAGGTTCAGGTCGAGACGATACAGAGGGCGATAGTCAACGATTGAATTGTTACGGAACAACACCCAAGCAAATATAGATGACAGACGATGGGTCCAGTGTTTGGTTAGGTTGGTTGATTGAACGCTTTGATTCCGCCCCATTAGTTGTCGCGTCCCTCATGCACCGAAAAATTGGATAGAATGAGATCGTGATGATATCATAACCATATGCCACCATCCCCGGGATGAATTGGGGTCGACGATAACAAACTATGCATGGGCTTAGCTTGAATATCCTCTTCCTTCGAAGCCTTCGATATTCAAGCTAAGCCCTCATGCATAGAACGTAGGATCGATCATCATATGGGGTGATTGGAAAAGGTGTCTCCGCATGGGATTTAAGGGGATGGAATGGAATACAGCCACAGCCTAAGCCAAGCCTAAGCCTAAGCCCGAGCCCGAGCCCGAGCGGCCCTCTTTTTGGATTGGCCTGGCTTGGCTTGGCTTCTCCGCCCGTCCCGCCGCCCCTCGAGTCTTGTCTGTGTTTTCGCTCTATATTTGCCGTTGCTATGTGTGTCTCATTGAACCCGGAATTCTTTAATCACGATTCTGCCCCTGATGCGAGCCAAGCGGACCAAGAACCCCTTAACGGAAATGCCGCCGCCCTCTGCTCTCTTGAGAATGATGGGATGGGACTTTCGGATCGGAGGGAACGCCGACGGCCGCGCCATAGGATCGGAAAGGCTTGAATGCTGGATGCAAACTAACGCAGAAGAGACAAAAAGGCAAGAGAAAGAAGGCCGTGATGCGGTATCCAAAGGGCACACACATCCCAACGATCCGATTCGATGCCCATTGCAATACTGAAGCCATCAAAGTATGCCCGTTACTGGACCCCTCGTTCCTTGTCCCTTTCCTGTTCAACCCTGCCTTCGCTCCGCTCGGACCTTCTCTTCTAGGACGAACAGTGAGACAAAGTGACGAGTGAGATGATACCCGATTGTTCTAATCCGACGAGACCCAAGTGAGACGAAAAGTGAGAGCAAAGGGCCAAACCGACCGCGGGAAAGAAAAGCCCCCATCTCGCCCGGCCGCGAAGGAAGCCGCTTGATGGCGCTCATTCATCAATCTGAACCGGATTCAAATCATTGGAAAATGTATTAGACTGGATTGTAAACCCGGACATGTCGTGCGCCCCAAACTTTGTTTCTCGTTCATTGCTCTGGCAGGCAGTTGTGTTTGATACTTTGAGGAGGCCGAGACGGAGGAGGAGATAGGAGCTAGCGTCGGAGAATGAAAAGGTTGGAACGGGACGTGTGACGGAGGGTGAAAGACATGGTGGGTGGCGGAAGCTGTGTTTGTGGCGCGGGTTTCATGGATTGGTTGGATAAGAAGAAGAGGGGTGAGGGGGACGAAGAGGGGGGGGAGGGGGATCGGCAATCTGAAAGCATTACGATAAGAAGCAGATTGCCAGGCATGCCAATCAAGCATCGGATCGGCAGGACACGATGAGATGGGATTTTTTCTCGCTCTCACGCTGGACAGTATCCAGTCTCCCTAGAAAACTGTCGAGGCAAAATGGGCAGGTGACCCCCCCCCCCCCCAATCCTCTCTGCCGATATCGTCTTCGTCCACAATTATCAGTGAAGATTCTATGCGCCTCACGTCTCATCAAATCGCATAACATCACATCAAATTTTAGATCAAATCTAATCACATCATCATCCTCTTCCTTTCCTTTTCCTCTTTCTTTATTTCTTCATTTCATTCTGTTTCGTTTCGGTTGCAATTTCGTCTTGTTCTGTTTATTTTCTTGCCTGCTCTCATTTTCACGATCTCCCGTCCTGTTCGCGATTTTCCTTTTCCCGGGTTGGGTCGATGGTGGTGGTGTGGTCGCGGTTGCGTCGTTGCAGTCACGTTGTTTCGGGAATATCACCTACCGTCTTACCTTGCAACGCTCCGCCGCGGTTGCAGCAGTGGGTAGAAGGGTGTGGAACAAGACAGACATACAAAGAAGAACCAGGGTTGAAGAGCGAAAAATGAAGTAGGGAGAATGGGAGAACGAAGACCGAAAAGATTGATGAGGAAAGAAAAAGACGCAGGCGCAGAACACATTGTGGATTTTCCAAAATCAGGCTGTTAAAGCGTGTCGGATTACCCCTTGCTATCTATCACTCCCCCGTGCCATACCCAAACTTGCAAATCGTGTTCGTGGTTTACAAAGCAGGACGCAAAGAAAAATTAGCATCTTACAAAGAGGGAAGAAAAGAATTCGTCGCGACGAGATGGAAGGATGCTTCACGATAGAAGGCATACATACACATGCCTGATAAGCTCAACACAATCTCGGGTGAATCAGGGAAAGTTAACTAATTGCGAGGTTTCGGGATTTAGAATTGAGAACCGAAGTGAGGTAAGGGTGAATGCGAGATAAGGGAAACGAAAAAGAGAGATTGTGGCGTCACGGAGATTATACTGGTAATTGACAACCGGATAAGGGAACGGGACCGGAGTTGGAACGAAGCACAAGCACCCTGTGGCGCTAGACGTAAAGGGAGATAGAAACATGCGCGAATTTGGTGATGCTTTTCTCATCATATTCTCATTCGAGGGATCGATCGAGGGGGACCAGTGCATTCCCGGAACGATAATCCTTGTATACGAGCCACTCGGCTCGACTCGCCCTGGCATTATCCAATCTGTCGACCAAGTCTCCTCTCCACTCTTCGGCTTCTATCCCTACATGGCTGGTTTTCATGGACCAGCAACAACCTGTCACGATCGTGTCCAAATCGCAAGTCAAGCCAATTGGAAAGATTCGTAATGTTCGGCAGGAATTCGGGATCTAAGCTTGAGGGAGAAGTGGGATCGATCCAAGGGAAGTTAATATCGTGAGCGTGTGTTACGTGTTATCATTTCTGTTTTAAGTCGTTTTACTCCCAGCTCCCCAGCTGAGGAGAGAAAGGCCTCGATTCTTGTCCGTTACTTTCTTCGTCCGTTTGCTTCTGACTCTAACCCAAATAATTGACCCAAACAGATACAGTTTCCTGGAGGTCCTCCTCGGTTCACCTCGAAATCTTCGTCTGAAACCGATTCTGAGCATCTCCTAGACATATGTGAGCGAACGATACAAGGTACAGTGACTGAGTGCCCAGATTCAGGGGATCTGGGTCAGATATTGGTCCTAAGGCTCTTCCACATCGAGTTGAGAGAGTCCAGGAAGGGTAAAAGAAAAGGGGTCCTTGATTTCTGTAGTCGCGTTCAGATGGTAGCGATCGCATTGTGAGGGGGTAATGATGTATCACGATATGACACGCTCACACCCGCGAGATTGGGGCTTGTCTTTTGTGAAGATTATTTGTGTCGTCTCTAGCAATTTTCTGCTGTATAATCAATCGCCTTTTGCTATTCGCAAGGCACGTAGACGTTCCACTTTGGACCCGATAGGATGGGTTGGCGAGCTATATCGAGATCGCATCATGAAGTGGCAACGATAGGCATGATTACGCGGTAGAACCCCTGGTTCGTGAAAAGATATGACGTGTCATTCGCTGGGGGGGACGGGGGAGCCACCATCCAAAACTACTGGACATTCGCTTCCCCTTCTGGCCCTTCCCCCCCCCCCCTCCCCCCCCTTTCCCCTTCCCTTTCCCCTTTCCGTCTCTGTGGTTTGTTTGTGTTTGCCTGGGTGGGTGTTCATACGAGTTTGGGTTGACGTGACTGGAGACAATTCGAGTCGATCCAGTGATTGGGCCAACGCGATCGCATGTTTGGAGGATCGACATACGGATAGTATAAAGTAATGTACTTCCAATCCAATACAAAAGCTTAAAAGGTCCGGTCTCATCATTAATACGGTGAATGACCCATAGTTGATTGGTGCTAGATATCCCACTGCCTGCTGCTATTCGCCTCTTTTCCACGGTCCGGCTCTCAGGGGAAATACCCGGAGACTCGGCGATCGCAAAAATACTAGAATACCGATCCCATCCACCCGCGTGAGCCAATCAAGTAGGAAGCAATCATCTGGAGACTAGAGACGATAGGCGATCATCAAATTGCAACACTTGAGCGATTTGGGTGTCTACGGCTCGCCTGACTCGCATTCGTCCGATTTAGTTTCGTTATCATCTGGCAATCCTTCTCGCCCTTTGCCTTCTATTATAACTTCGACGACGACAAAGCGAACCGACTCTTCTTCTCGTCACGGCGTCGACGGGCTGCCACTCAAGGGCTCTGAGGTAGAAGCATATCCAAAGAGAGATAAGATGCCTGACCACCGTGAAGAAGGCGAATACGGCGTCGCCGATGAATCGACATTACCTCGAAGGCCTCGTTCCGGACTAACATCATCCGATACGTTGCAGTTTCGTCGTGTGTCATTTAATCAGGAGGAGCAGTACGTATCCAGAGGCCGAAACCCGTCCATAGGCACCACATTCTCTTCTACCTCTACTACACAACAACACCGCTCGACCCGCTCACGATCGCCGCCGTTGGGTCATGCAAGACATGATGACCCAAAAGCGACGAACGGAGTCTCTAAGCCAACTTCTGGGGCTCATGTTCTACCACAGGAATCGTCGGGTAACCCCTATCCTTCCGGAACATCGTCAGTAAAGAGCCTCTCCCGGGCTGCTGATCCGATGGAGTCGTCTCCAGTTTTGCCTCCCCACGCCGACGACAAGACTCAACAAGAACCATCACCCACATTTCCTTCGAAACGTGACGATCAGGCTCAGCATACGAGGCCGGCAAAGAATGGAGATTACATGAAAGATATGAGGGATGATACCTTTGGGAGAACTTCGACTGATCAGTCGGCGTCCTCAAAGGTGAATTCCCATATCGAACGTGAACATGCTCGAAATGGCTCGCACAACCGGTCTGACACGCTGAGAAAGTGGGATATGGGTACAGATGGAAGGCAAGCAAAGCGAAAAGAACATGATGAACCTGAAAATTCTGGACATGGCTCCCAGACTCGTGTGTCATTGACAGGTTCTGGCGGGCAGAGAGAGTGGGATAGGGATCTAGAAGGACGAGAAGGGAAACGGAAACCAGACGATGAGAGGGATCACCGTGATAGGAGACGCGATTCTCCGCCTCCTATTCCTCGCTATTCGGACCGACCACGCGAAAGTCGCGAAAGTCATGATGAAGGAAGAACCAGCAAATGGATTCAAGTCCCGGTTCCGAGAGGAAACGGAATGCGTTCACCTCCCCCGGCTCGAAGGCCACGGGCACATTCCGGGCTGGATTATGCAGGAGATACATACTCGTCCGAGTATATGCCAAGAACTCGTGACAGAGAGCCATATCCGACGGATCGGCTTGACTATGGTGGAAGATCAACACATGACCGCAATCATTCCAGCTACGACCAGCCCAGTCACGAAGGTCGAGGAGAATCGTACTACCAATTTGGTCAGTCGAGCAATATTCCGCATCGTAATGGTGGGAGAGGTCAACACAGCACGATTCCACCTCGATCACCCCATTATCTTGACTATCGCGACGACCGAAATGACAGAGTCGACCGCCGAGCCCGAGAAGAAAGAGGGCAACGAGAGTACCGTCCTGACCGTCATGAAGACAGCAGAGATATTCGAAAGCGTTCCAGTAACTCGGACATGTCTCATGGTCGATCGTCCGTCCCAGTGTATCGCCAGGAAAGTGAGTTGTCTCGTCCATCGAAGACCGACAGATACAGTGCAAACGGCGGTCGATCTCATCATTCACACCACGATTACGACCAAGACCATTTGACTGCCGAAAAATATGGTACCAATGGCGGTCGATCTCATCATTCGCAACGCGATTACGACCAGGATCATCGTCGCTACCAGGATAAGCAGCACAAGCAAGAGAAAGAGAAAGCGGACTACTTTGAGAAAAAAGACAATGCGGCTGAATCCGATGCCGGTCAATCTGTCTATCAGGCATCTGGCTCTACTAGGCCAAACCATTCAGAATTCGACCCGAATCCGCGACCGACGAAGAAATTCAAACAGGAGGCAGGTACGGAGGATGACAGGACAGGCAAGAAGGGAGAAAAATCGCCTGCTCCGGCTTCTCCGACTGAAACACCCGAAACACCCATGAGTACTCCTCCACCTCCACCTGAAGACACAGACCCACCGCCAAAATCGCCTGCACCTCCTCCACCCATCGCCCAAAACCTCGAGCCCGAGTACAAACGTGAGTCCTCTCCGCAAAGCCTGTCATCTAAACCGGTCACTCGAGCTCCGACTCCGAATCCGAATATGCACACGGCAACGGATGAAATGGACATGGACGTCATACCACAGGCTTCAGTACCTTCAAGTCCAAATGTTAAACCGACCATCAAGCTCACACGACGACATCTCGACCCTGTTGAGGACGAATTAAGGTATGGACGCCGATTCAAGGGTGTCGTCAGATTGAAGGACTTCGATAGACCATCGAGTGAAGCAGGAAGAAAGGATGCGACCTTGGGCAAAGGAACCTTTGGGTAAGCAAATATCCACGTTGGGGCTTCTGATAGGCTTTTGTCCCTTTCTGATTTCGTATGTCCTAAAGTGTGGTCACGAAGGCGACTCGCAAATCCGACGGCCAGGTTGTTGCGCTCAAGTTACTGCAAGCTCCACATGATGAAAATTCATCTAGGCCGCCAAACAAGGGTGTAAGTCGTTCTCTTACTCCACTGGGATAAAGCCTCTTGCTGAAAGTCGATTTTGTCTTCAGGTTCTGGGCACTACTATCCGGGAAATCAAGATCCTCAAGCTCCTTCGTCACCCCAACATTGTGCCTCTGCTGGACATCGTGATAGACAAGGAAGAAGGTGGGCATCAGTCGTCCGTTACTCAACGCCTCTGTGAAGCTCACGTATTCCCTCTACAGGTTCCGACGCCAATCTTACATTCCTCGTGTTCCCTTATATGGACCACGATCTTTGCGGTCTGCTGAAGAATCAGTCATTGTCGATGGGTAACCCTTTGCTCAAGCTATACATGCTGCAACTGCTTGAGGGATTGGATTACATGCATCGAGTGGGTTGAACTCGCCCTTCCCCGCCCCCCCCCCTTTTTTATTTTTATTTGTTTTCGCGACTGTCTCCGCTGACAGCTTTCCATCCTTCAGCATAACATCGTCCACCGAGATCTGAAATCGGCCAATATTCTCATCAACAACGAGGGCAAGCTTCAGATCGCTGACTTTGGCCTCGCCCGAGCTATCTCGAGTGAACCGCTAGACTGCCCGGACGACGCTCAGTATACCAACATGGTTGTCACTCGATGGTATCGTGCACCTGAGCTCTTCATGGGAGAGACATCATATGGCGCAGAGGTGGACATGTGGAGCGTTGGGTGAGTCAAATTTCATCTGGAACTCCTCCCAGCAAATCACGGATTGACACTCTTGTTACTGTCAGATGTATCTTCGGCGAAATGTGGTCGAAGCGGGTTCTATTGCAGGGCCCAAGTGATCCAGGGCAATTGCGCATGATTTTTGAACTCTGTGGGACTCCGGGCAAGGACTACGAGAGATATTGGGCCGTTTTACAGCATAAAGAAGTCGTAAACGATTCTCTCAAAGACGACACCCGCAAGATGATCCCGGTCGCCGAAATTGCGAACCCGAACATGCCGAGGAGGTTGGAGACGGATACGCGATTCAGACAGTGAGTTTGAATTCCACACTTCCTTGCAGAACGGTTAAACTGACACCACAATCTGATTGGTGTAGCGCCGAATCGTCTTTCAAGGAGCTTCTCGATAAATTCCTCACCATCAATCCTAAAAAGCGTATCACCGCCGCTGAAGCTTTACAGCATCGATATTTCTGGTCCGGGGTTCCTCCGATGAAGCCGGAAGAGTAAGTCGTAACCTGCCTGCCACGACCCCGCCATCACAATACAATTAGCTAATCCTAGAATTCGCCTGCCATTTGCCAGTGTCGTGTCTCTTCAAGCCAGTAAAGAACGACGTGATCAGCAGGAGGAAGCTGAGGCACGTCACACTCAACGACAAGCTCAAGCTCGACTTTACCAACCGAAGGTACAAATGCCACTACACCAAGTTAACAATATGTCAGCAAATTACATGCAACCGACGATGGCCAGCGTCGGCATGCATCCGTTCGCACTTTCCGCTGGTCCTCCTAATCCATGGAACACGCCCGGAATGCCACAATTTCCACGACCAGGCATGCCGTACGGTCAGCCGATCGCTCAGCCGAATATGATGGCCATGCAGGGTATGCAGTACGTCCCACCAGGTCGACCGTCTTCTCAGACAATACGGCCGGGCAGCAATATGTCGAACAACATGGTCCGAGGCATGAAATTTGGGTAGCATTGGTGTTTTAGGGGTTTAGGATGGTCAATATGGAACCCCGTGTTATATCTGCTCGTGCGAAGATAGCCATGGCAATTCTTTCGCCCGAACTCTTTCACCCCGCCTGAATGACCGCAATGTGTTAGCCGGGAGCCCTCGGGTGGGAACTACCGGGATTTTCGTTGGCACATTGAAATTCAAATGCAATGCAGGATGCCACATTACATGAGGGAAATATGCTTGCCACTGTATAAATTTTCTCCGTGGGCATTCAACTGCCCCTCGGGTTCACGGCCATCAAGAGCAAAAAGGACCATCATCGTGCGAGAAAAGCTTGATAGAAGGTTATGGCGGACGTGCGCTACTGGGATGAAGAGAGAATCCCGGTTCGGGGACTCCTTGCAGACATTATTTATATGACATGTTGTGGGTCGGCCGAGATTTGTCTTGCAGTCTTTGAAGGCCGGACTTGACCGACTATGCCAGGTTTGGAATCGGCGGCCCTGGACTGTTCTTTTACGTCTAAGGAATTACATCCGTCGCCCGGGACTCGGGCTGCCTCTGAGTCAAAATATTTCGAGGTTGTCCTGACCAGTGAGCGGTGCCGAGCTCAACCTAACTCAGCACCCTCCTCCCCTGGCGCCAGCTATTCCCGAATGGTAGTTGCGGCTGTGTCATGCTCTGCGCATGGCGGGAGACGAGAAGCCGCGAAAAGATAATAAAAATCAAGAAAAACAACCCACGTAATGGTCGCTTACTGTCGTGGCGGGCGGGGAATGGGGACTGGGGCGGCCGCGGGGGGGGGGGGGGGAGGGAAGGAAGGGGCTCGGATGGAGGCAAAAACATGACCATGATATCATAAAGATCTGGACTGGCCTCACGGCCTTTTTCCTTTTTTTTACGTCTAGTCCGCCACCCCCACAGGGCGCCTTCATTTCCATTTCACGGGCTTGGCCTCTATCGCCCGCGACCGAACCCTCCAAATTCTGACAAGGGCCAAGGATGGAGGATATCGACGGCCAAAAGGTCGAGAGAAGCCTGTTGGTAATCAGGCCGCGCTCGGCCTTAGGTGGTGGAGGCGGAAGGCAGGATGCCGAGGGCGCCCGAACAAGTCTGACCAAAGTCCGTGGTTCCTCCCTAATCAGAGTAGAGCTTTAAATCGTCAGATTGATCATAGTTCGCATCGGTGTCGGGTGTGTCAACCTGGATGGTCCTGAACCGACCTTCCGCCCCGTTAAACCGACATCAGCGGATCTTTGCGGGGTCCGCTTCTTTTCAACCCCCTTGGGACCTTTTTCTCTTCATGAATATATCCAAGTATGGAGTCAAAATCGGGCCGGGGGGGGGGGGGG
>JANGFI010001779.1:15827-30863 GCA_025758705.1 Goffeauzyma gilvescens
GGGGGGGGGGGAAATGGCGTTTGCGAATGTCTGTCTATCTCTGGGATTGAATGCTACCTTTTCTGTTTGTTTCATATATGATATCGCCTATTGCCATGATCGACGTGGACAATTTAACCTTCATTACATGGGCACCCCGCGTTGACCATCCCTGATTCGATTAGTTACACCTCTTCTTACCCCTTCGGATCTTGCAAATTACTGTCGACGCCAGCATGTCAACGATAACGACGCCAGGCCAACCAAATCAGATCGAGCGATCTCGGGCACCCCCATCTGCAGCGACCACTAGCACAATGCAGGCTCCTCCTTTTCCCGTTGCGTACCCGATGAATGGTATGCCACCACTGTCTGCCATGGACATGGCCCAGTTGGCACCTTTCCTGCCTCCAGAAAACGATCCCAACGATCCCAATAACGCTATGCATCTACGTCGATTTACTGCAGAGTACGATGCCGAGTTTGCCTTTGATGATGGCATGAAGACGCCGATGGCCGCCGGCTTCGGCGGGCCAGCTGGAGTCAACGGAGCACCTGGGGGTTCATTAGATTATTTCGCAACCGCACTCAACCTGGGTGGACAGAATGTATCCACATTTTCCATGCTACAACATGTTACAGGTCTCCCTGCATACTGGCCGGATGTCACCGGCTATGCAGCCGGGCCTCGGAATCCACTACCAATGGATAGTAGTAGACGACCCTCGATCGAACCTTTGCAAGCCACCGCTATGCCAAATTTGATGATGTCTTCTAGTAATCCGTCATCAGCGTCCTTCACAGGCTCGTCAACTGCGGGAGAAAATGTCATCACACCCGAGCTGAGGGACTTTGAAAGCCACCCGCAAATTGCTCATAGCAATGATCTGCTTCATCAGCGATCATCATCCGCTTCTATGAATCAATCACGCCAGCCTCCCTCTGTACTCAACCCGGCATCACTTTCGAGCGCCAACTTTACTAGCTTTCGTACCGTTGGCTCTCGGGAGTCATTCCATACCGCTTTCTCTTCTCCTTCGTCTCGAGATGCATCTCCAGATACTGCCGTCTCATCCTCGTATGCACCTTCACCTCCCCCCATCGAAGACACTCATGGTCGAGGGACAGTTTCAGCCAAGTCACGCCAGAATAGCCGATCAGTATCTGACACCGAAGTCGCTCCTCTTACCAACGCGGCGGCTGCACGTATCGAAACAGTTCATAACGAGAACGCCCACCTTCGAGCATTAGCCGGCAAGATGTCCATCAATATGCATGACCGCAAGCGATCGAAACACGACGATGAAGACGAAGATGAAGCGCCAGCTCACAAGACCAAGCGGTCCTCCAAGGGTGGCAGCGAACGACATCCAGTCCAAGAGTTTTCCATCCGATTTGAAAACGGCGTGCTCATTGACGAGACTCCTGATCCTGGACAGCCTGAAGCCAAGTACTTTACACCAACCGAAGACCAATTAGCAGCCATGGACGCTCGTAAACGCAAACAATGGAAGAATTGCCTTAACTCGAGGAAGAACAGAAAGGGTCAAAAGGAGGAGTTGACAGAACTTCGCGAGTATCGCGACCTGACCGAGACTATCGTGCCGACTCTTCAAGCACAGCTAGCTAAACTACAAGCCGCCCTTGAACACGAACGAACCAAAGCAAACCAGCTGGTAGCCGAAAAGAATCAGCTCCAGGTCTTTGTTCAAGCTCTGCAGGGCTTGCCGGCAGGCCAATAAGCAACATCACACTGTATCTCCTAGTCATATTCGAAACACATAGTATCAATAATGACAACCGCCGCTTGTATTCATTCGCCTCGAGTCATCCCATGTAGCATATTCTAGATAGACGAAATTAGACACATTCCAAGGCAAGCCCAATATCCACCATAATCATAAGCTAACGAGTGTGTTTCGCCCCTTGTTGTTCGCCAGTCCGGAGTTGAGTCCGTTACTTCTAACATCTCTCCAAACGGTCGGATCACTGCCGGGCAGAGCTCTTGCGTCCTCGTCTACCTCATCGTCTTCCAAGCTGAACCTCCCATCTGCCAACGCATCCTCTTCTTCATCTTCTTCAGCTCGAATGTGGTTATAGCCGGCGAATCGGGATCGAGGACGTCGCCATGAGAACCAAGATTTCGTTGCACCAGCATTCGAGGTGGTGGGGAGACCGACTTCTTGTTGGCGCTTGAAAGGGTTGGAGAAGGATGGGAAGGAAAGCGAGGGTCGAGGAAGTTGATCGAAGCCTCGAAGACCGAGAATGAAGCGATTGTAGATCGTGGCACCGATCACGAGACTAAGGATTGCGATGAGTAGTCTACACACAAGAATACAGTATGAGTAAGTACAAACACAGGTCGCCGGATCGGGATAGCACTTACAGGGTGATAAAGGCAGTGATGTAAGTCCAATGTCCCCCCAGAGTGACGGGTGCATTTGTCGGACAAGCAACGTGTGTTTTCCACTCAAAGAAGAACGAACATGCGTTGTCCGGTTCAAAGATTGGGAGAGCCGAGATTAGTTGAGGCTTTCCGGCTCCAAATTCGGTCGGGTCACAGATAAACTTTAGGCAAATTCATATTAGCGCGGTTCCCGGTTGCTTTGCAACACAAGGATTGAAAACATCAATGAGCTCACCCTGATGGCCGTTGACGCCAGTACCGTCCCTTCGCTTCCCACACACGGGGATCCATTCTCCAGCACTAAGACTGGATCCACCCCATTTGGGCCCAACGTCAGGTTCGCATGCGTGCTTGATCCGATACTGAAATCGCCAGCTTCCCGACGGACGACACCGCCAACGTCTGGGTCAGTACCGTCGGGAAGATGCCAGAGCTCCGTCACGACATTTCGACATGGGTTGAGTTTGTAGGTGAGTTGCCCTACGATGGTTTCATAGTCCGTTCTAGTAAAGAGGACAGATAACCAGATCAGCGTAATCCCTGCCATCTACGGTTAAGGCAGACGACTGGCTCACTTTGCTTTTGCCAGAGAGGACAGGTCAAAGTGTGTCCCGTCCTCGAGGGAGAGCTTGCAGGAGTCGCTTTCGGCCATGATGTTTGCGAATGTCACACGGCTAGGCTCGGTGTATTGCACTCAGCGGCGTAGAGCGAAGGTATGAGGGAGAACGTGGAATTCCTGAGATTTCAGTACTTATCTAATTTGACTTGGAGGCATAGAATTCGGTAAGATTTCACGACTTGACGTTGCGTTTGGTGTCACAAGAAGGATAAGAATGATGCGATTCAACGTTTGTAACCCCACCCCATTCTTTCCTTTTACCTGGAGTCTATCCACAGTCTCTGCCTGGTTCGTAAAAGGGAGGGGGGGCAGGGCGGGTTGCGCGAAAGACATGACTAAGGACGTCACGTCGATATCGGGGAATGCGACCGAGTTACACCACAAAGGGAAGGGGATGGCAGTAACCTCCATTTCCGTCCTTGCAAACCCCTATCGCAATAGGCATGGCTGATTCTCGATCTTCAAGACGGTCTGATATTGCGATCTTCCAGACAGCGCGGTATTCGGCACACAAGAGAAGGATTTCCATGGGATTCGCCTGTGGACTCAGCGGAGACGATCTGCGTCACTTGTTTGAGCTGTGCTGATTCCATAGCGCATATACACCACTTCAACACATCGACGCATGCATTCTGCCTAAACAATGCGGGGACATTTTCACTGCTCTCTGTTTGGCAAGTACTGGCTGTGCTTCAGAGATCATTTGAATATCGAGAACTGGTTGCTAGGCAAAAAGTTGAGCGGGTTGAGTGAAAATCAAGTCCGCAAGCTGTTTGGTGAATGTTCTCCCAGGTCCAGCATGAGTAAGTCGAGGTGGCCATTAAGCAGCCAGGTGATACAAGATTGGAAGAGGTGCGTCTCCTATTTTCGCACGAGGGATTTCTTGAGGATGAACGCTACATCCAATAGGTGTTTTCGGGGCGAAGGCAACACCCTGACAGTCACCATGCGTTTACCGCCGAACATGCTAAATTGACGGAGTTGACACATTCAATTGCCTCGTCGTCTCAGAGGGGTTGTCCTACCATTGAGATTGGATCAGACCAGTCGGAAGTCTCGAGTTCAACAAGCGGATGATGGCGTTCTCAACAAATCCCTTCCTGAGCCAAAAGTCGATCGCCATACCTCTCACCTTTATTCATGTCACGTCCCTGGAAGAAAAAGTCAAAACCCGCCAAGGTTTGTCACAAACACAAGAGCCCACTTGCCATGTCCCGACTCTGCATTTATACAACCCCCGACGACATCATGCCACACGAATTAAAGAAGTTTGTTTTACTTGTGACCGGCGATTCCAGGTCGCAAGGACAAAGATAGGGGGGGGGGGGGCGCGAGCGGGGGTGGGCGGCAGGGACAAAAAGGTGCAAAAAATAACACCGGGAGAGGCAAAAAAGAGATGCGAATCTGGGATTCGAACCCAGGTGGCCTGGATGTTGATTGTTGGCTGATGATCAACCGATTAATCAAAACCAGAAATGATAACCACTACATCAATTCGCAGGTTCATGTTAGCACTACCTAACTGAATATTATGTACTTGGTGAACGCAGTTTGGGCGGGGGCAGGTTCTGTCTCAAACACGCTCGCCCCATTCCTCGGCTCGTCAGGATACTTGCTCCAAGGCAATCCGGGCGCGCAGATGCTCATCTAAAGAATGTCCTTGTCTTTTCCGTAGTGCGACATACGTCGTTTCATTATGGTAACCAACCATATCGATACCCAAACCGATCAGCTGTCCAGTCCTGTGGCTTGAAGCTTATTCAGGTAAATGAATCACTACGAAACTGGGCCGATTACTAACGTCCCGATTGAAATTTACTCCACCCAATGCAGTCAACGGAATTGAAGGAGTCAATGCAGACAACATCTATTGTATGTCAGTTTTAGTTCTACAATAGATCTATGCCATGGCTATGGCATGGAGTTCGCCGTTATATCTTGGTGTTCATCTAACGTGCCCATCAGGTGTAAGAGGGAGAAAGGTCAAATTACCATAGGAAACGTCAACTTCCTAAAACTCTACCCTTCCACTATTCAGTGCTTGCTGCCCCCTTGACCATGTGCCAACTTCTCCAGATGGTCCTTCTGACCCGAGTTGTCCACAAGACCTCTGAGGAAACCATCCTTGTTCTTGAGCAGCTCGGCGGGCGTGTTGTACTCTAGCATTTTGCCAGATCCGAGAACGAGAACGCGGTCGTAGGTCATGATCGTTTCCTGCAAACATTGAACAGAACAACGATCAGCTGAAGCCCTGATGGGGTTACCAAGACCATGAATTGTCAACTTACCAATCGATGAGCAATCGTCAAAACTGTGGTGTCCTTCAAGCTCGAAATCGCCTTCTGCACCAATGAATCCGTCGCAAAGTCGACGCTGGCAGTCGCCTCATCGAGGATCAAGATCTTAGATCGTCGAACTAACGCCCGGGCGAGCGCAACGAGCTGCCTTTGTCCCTGAGAGAGATTTGACCCTCCGCTGGCGATACTGGTATCAAGAGTCAGAGCCATCGGAGTGGAAACACCATCGGCGGACTGTCTAGCCGAAGATAGACCAGATGACTCCATCGCGTCCCACAATTCAATGTCGTCTCGCTCATCGAACGGATCCAAGTTGAATCGGAGAGTTCCAGTCAGGAGAATCGGATCTTGAGGAATGATGGTGACATGGCTCCTCAAGCTGTCGAGATTGATCTTTTGAGTGTCAAGACCATCAATTCGGACCGTTCCAGTAACAGGGATCATTCTCAGCAACGCAAGAGACAGCGTCGATTTACCCGAACCCGTCCTGCCGACGATACCGACTCGTTGACCGGCCTTGATATCAACACTGAGGTTATCGAGAACGATCGGCCCGTCCTTTGAATATCGAGCACTCAGACCCTCCAAAGTGATGTTGCCCGACGTCGGCCATGCTGCAGGTGGTCGACCTTTGGGAGAGGGCTTTTCCTCTGTCTCGATATTGTAGTATTCGACAATTCGTTCAACCGAATTACCCTGGACTTCAAATTCGTTGAGGCACCTCACCCACCACAGGATGTACTGACTGACCGAGACAGCGAGAGTAAAGGCAAAACCAGCTGCGGAAGCGTCAAGAATGTCCGTATAGACGACGACGGCAGCAAGACAGGCGGTAAAGATACCTCCAAGAGTGTCGACCCGGACCGTGACCCAACTGAATCCATTCAATAGGTCAGCACAATTGTCTAGGATCTCGCTCGCACGACATCATGCACTCACCGATTCAAGTTGTAGAACGCGATGGCACATCGCGAGTATTTGTCAATGCGGTGCCGAGCCTCATGCAAAAATCGGGTCTGAGAGCCATAGGCTCGGATAGAAACAATGCCGGCAATAGCAGCCGCCATTTGGGAGTATAGAGGACTGCAAAGACGACATCAGCACTGGTAACTCATTCTGAGTCCGGACAGTGGACCCACCTTTTGGCGTTCGACATCTCTCGCTTGACAGCTAATTGCGCGTGGATATATAGCTCTCCGACTCCAGCTCCAAGCAGACCGATGATTAGTGCAGCCGGTGTAACGATTGGCACCATGATGAGAATGAAGAAGAACTTCGCAACCAGCGCGATCGAAAGCTCGAAAACATTGTAGAATTGTCTAGGAAACAGAGCCATTCAGATTAGCTTGGATGATTTTCGCATAATCAAGGCAAGCATTTCGACTTACCTAGGAAGAGATCCGTCAATGATTTTCATGTCCTTGGTCATTCGTGCCAAGATTCGTCCAACGGGAGTGGAATCGAGGAAACGGAGAGTCGAGTTGAATATGGCGTTGACGAGTTTTTCATGCATCGTGCGACCGGCTCGGATGCAACCCAAAACCTGAGGAGATTCGATATAGTCAGTTAGGCCTTGGCAGGAAAAGCGTCATCCGGACACTTACGAAGGTGATATTCAGGAAATTCCACAAGATGACCTGCCCAGACATCAAGCCCACGTAAACACCCAGAAAATATACCACGGATACCGTTGACGGGTCGTTTGTGTCGTTGTAAGCCCTTGACCAGATTCCCAACCAGTAAGGGATGGCGCTGATCCAAAATTCACTGATGATCATTCCGATTGGCCAAATAGTCCAGAAGACGGGACCACCAAGAGCCTTGAAGAACTCGAACAAGGCGGATCGCGAGATTCTGCCGACCGATTTCTCCTCGGCCAACACGAGCTTGCCAGCTGCAGCGTCCTTCTCCTTGGTCACGGCTTCCGGCTCGGAGTCGATCTCTTTGTCAATCTGCTCGATCTCTTCTTTGTCTTCGGTGATAGCGTCCTTGAGTTCGATGTCCGACAGGAGTACCTCGTCACAGGCACCTTGACTGACTATGTCGCCACCCATACCAAGGTGAACAACGAAGTCGGCGACAGGAGATACCATAGAGACGTGATGAGTGACAAGAATAACCGTTCTGCCGCGGAGCAGGTCACCTTTGAAGCATTCCTCGACAATGTGACGAGAGGTATGTACGTCGAGCGCAGACAGAACGTCATCGAGAAGGACGATATTTGCCATGGAGTACACGGCTCGGGCCAAGCTGACTCGAGCCTTTTGGCCACCGGAGGCATTGAGACCCTTTTCTCCAAGTTCCGTCTGATCTCCTGCACTGAAAAGCTCCAAGTCCTTTTCGAGAGCGCACTGGTGAAGGACAGCCTTGTATCGTTCTTCATCGTAGGGGGTTCCAAACAAGATATTTTCCCTAATGGTCCCACCCATAACCCAGCTTGACTGGGCCGAGTACGCCACACCTCCCGCTCGAGGCAGGATGTATTGCGAATCCGAAGCGGTAGGCTGGTAGACCATTTCACCTAGAAGCGCCATTAGAAGCGATGACTTGCCACTTCCCGTCGGTCCAGCAATGATGGAGAGCTTGCCAACGGGGAAACGAAGGTCGTCGATATAGAGCCGGAAATTTCGAACGTTTGGGTCCGAGCTGTCCTCTTTGTTCCAGGAGAATTCGGCTTTCGTAACGACGACCTGCTCTGACGAAGACTCCTTTTCTCCCTGAGGAAGATCGTCCTCGAACTCCTGGAGAAGTTCCGTGTCATTGAGGAAGCTGTTAAGCCGTTGAATCGAGACCTTGGCCTGGATGGCAGAGGTAATGATCCAAGTACACATGTGCAGCTGTTGGAGATAATCAGTCCATAAGATTAGCGACCGACGAATGATGGCTTCCTAAGGTCAGCGGTCTTGCTTACCTGATCCCGAATCAAGTCAAATACACTGATGGAGGAGAAAATTTTGGCGGCCGTCAAGTCTCGATGCTGAACTGACGTGTAGATCCCGAATGTAGTGACGATGGTGATTACCGGCAGGAAATAGTTGAGCGTGTCGACGATCTGTAGAAGCGAGAGTTAGCCCTTGGACTTTCCGTCGGGTAACCGGCTAGCGACGCTCACCTGACTGAGAAATTGTTTCTTCCTCGACAAGCCCAACTCAATCTCTCGCTTGGCAGCAAGTTGCTCCTTCACTTTCTCCTCCCATGCGAACGCCTTGATCATCCTCAAAGAATTGATAGCTTCGGTGATCCTACCGATCCTGACCTCAGAAGCCTGCATGTATTCTTTTTGAACGTCGTTCATGTACTTGGCGCACATTCCTGGAAGTGGCAGAGTGACCACGAGGACGAGCATACCGATCAGGGCAGACCACGAGAGGATCTGTGTGAGGAAGAATACGGCAAGAATGATCTGCAGGGGAGCGTAGAGAAGGATCATCATGAAGTCTGCGAGATCGCAATCGAACTGTTGTCAGCAAAGATACAGCTTCAGAGAAAGCTACAAAGAGCTTGATGAATCAGGAGAACACTTACCTCGACCCTCAACGACGTTGTCAATGTCAGAAGAAATCAAGGTGTTGATCCTTCCGACGAGGTCACCGGTCTGCTTGGGTTTCTCGGCTTCATCCTGTTTCTTGTTCTTCGAGTCCTTCGATTTGACCGAAGTCGACTTGCCATTCGACTTGTGCACGTTGCTGTTGTCTTCCTGCTGCAAATTGTTCGCCGTTGCTACTACCAATCCATCATGGGTGGAAGCAGCGACCCCGGGATGTCCGTTCGCGACGTCAGTGGTATCTTCGATGACAATTTCTGGGGTCTGCGCGCCTGTCGGCGTTGCCAACCTGCTAGAAACGTCATCGCTTGTATCGTCTCGCATCTTGATCCGGAGAGAGTGAGTGAACAAGAGTTCGGTAAACATGGCTTCAAATCGAACGAGGAGCCGAGTAATGGTATAGATGTAGAATTGAAAGGCGAGAGAGCCAACGGTTGGACCCAAGAAGAGCCACAAGACCCACACCCAAGGACGAATTTTCGCTCCCTGGCCGTCACTCGAGAAGTACGTCAAAAGCCTGTTGATACCGATGGGTGCGAGGAAGTCGGCGATAGTCTTGATAAAGAGCATAACAATAAGGATGCAATAGTCTTTCCAGAAAGTTTGGATGAGGCCGACGAACAGGTGATGTTTCTTTAGACCCATCTGTTTCCGCTTCACCGGATCCAGCTTGGTCATGTTCTCTTTGCTGAGCCAGTCTGCTCGGTCGTAATCGGTCATGGGTGGGAGCTCTTCATAGTCGAGAGAGTCGACTTTCCACGCTTTGACGATCAGTGGGTTCATGAAGTGGTAGAAGATGATGGAGATACAGGATGCGGTTTGTTCGGGATGCGGCTCAGACTGGGGATTGGACGGATCGACGGGGATATACTTGCGAGGCTTGAAGAGCGGGACGACTACAGCACAGGTGGAGAGCAGCCCAAATCGGACCCACGTGAGCCACTGGGGACCATGGAGGGTATCGACGGGCCGCAAGTGGAAAGTGGCCAAAGGATACAAATCACGATAGGCGAATATGAACCAGGCGACAACGAGAAGCAAGTTTCGGTGCACGCCGAGCCATCGACGGAGTGGAGATTTCGCCTTGAAGACAAGCGTCATGAACGCGATGATAGCGACGTAGAGGTAGAAAACGACGAGACCGAGTTCTTCCCACTCGAGAGTAGAGAAATGATCCGTGATCACGGGTTTTCGGTGCTTGTTCTTGCGGTGTTTGTGCTTCTTGTGCTTGAGAGCATCGAGACTGGCTTTATCGTCGTCCAGGTCGGTCGAAATGATGGCGGCAAAGATGCTCAGGCCACACAAGGCAGCCAAACAAGCGACTCTAACGACTTCGAACAGAAAGTCCGATACCCCAATCGCCTTCACATGCTCGGTGAAGTCCTTGAGAAGACCTTCGGAAGGGAACGCTCGCGAAGCGACGGGTGCCGGCTCGAAATCTTCATCATCGGTAAAGATGGGCTGATAAGGCTTAGTTCGTGAGAACTTGTTGCGAAGAGATATGTAGACGGTGGGGAGGACGAAATGGACAGCCAAGAGGAATAAAGAGAGTAGGATGAGGAGAGGAAGCAGGAAGAGAGTGTCGAATTTGCCGATCCAGGTAGATGGGGGCTTTACATGAACGTGTCCTTTTTCACCGAGCAAGACTTGCTGCGCCTTGCTCACAGCGGAAAAGACAGATTGGGTGAGATCGTCGGCCATTGCTGAGGGGGTTCCGATCGAATCCGCTCGATTTTGTTGGATCTGGTCTGGAGGCAGTGCGAGCGTGTAGCTAGGAATGCGAACTTTCTATGGTATCAAAAGTTCTTGTGCGATGTTGTTAATGATCTAGATCTATTGGGATCTATGTTGCTGGGGGAAGAGATTATAGTCTTGACCCGATATCGACATGCACCCGAGGGACCTCTAAGTGGTCTACGAGGCTCACGCAGGAAATGGCAGCTCGCCTTTAGTTGACCCTGATTGACTGTATTTACACAGGAAGGGAGCACCCAAAAAGACTGATGTCGAGAATAGTTCAAGATAAAAGTCTGATGCAGTGAGCATCAACTTGATGATTGATCCTCAGTTTTGGGGAAAGGATGCTTTAATCGGATTGCGTATCGCAGGTCTCCTTGTGATCTAGATTTCAACTCAAATTTGTTCCCGATTACTCTCACATGCCTGGCGCGCGCCGCCCCCTTCCACCCTCTTTGGTGTCCCCCCCCCCCCCCCCCCCTCTCCCCCCCCTCCCTTTGGGTGCCCCCCCCCCCCCTTGTCCTTTTCCCCCCTTTCTTTTGGACCCCACGCGAACCCCCTTTCGTGATAGAGGCCTTGACTTGGTCGCGAACTGAAATCAACGAATCACGGCGACGAGAAATAGAAGAAGCACAAGGGGACGATCATTGTTGACGCGGCGATCTGCGCGACCAGCGGTCTGTCGTCAAGAAACGGCCACTGTTCCCTTCTACCATTGTATATCAGACACGAAGTAAATCGGAGCCGAAGGTCGTGACTCAACGGAGAATGATACGCCAATAATCCCCACCCTACCCTATTTTATTCTGCTAGGGGACGTCGGAGAGATTTGAAATCCAGTACCAATAAGCAGACAAAAGGCTTCCGCGTGGTCAATGGTACGTCGGAGTTGACCGTGGCCCACCTAAGCGAGTCACCAGTGTAACCAACCCCCTTTGATACTGTTACTGAAAGCCCAGGCAGAAAGAGGGAGGGTGGGGGCGCCGCGGAAGCTCGTGATGAAATAGGAGCTCGACAACGATATTCGCCTGGTCGTGCTCAATGCTCAAGTGTTCCTCATCCCTTTCTGCATGACTCACGACTCAGCTGTGAAAATACAACGTCAAAAGGAGACAACAGGGATCGAACGGGAGGGCCGCAACAGGTTAACAAACGGGGGAATCGGCGGCATGGCAGAGAGAGAAGAAGAAGGGGAAACACATGGCACAGAGCCGTTGAGGGTTCTTTGATCCGATTACGTAAGAGAGCAAGTAAGACAGAAAGGCGATACAACCAGATGGATTTATTCGTTTGTGCGTGTCTAAGGAGATACAAAAAGGATCGTAAGAATAGTGCAAGGGATAATCACCCAGGTGTCCCGATCACGCGAACACCAGCCAAGGTTCTGTGGCCCCGAGGCTGAGACCGGGAGGGAAGGGATGGGGCGATACATTTAATAGCAATATGAATGTGCAGCAGGTGGGAGTGAGAAACCAGGTCACTTGGCGCAGATAGAGGGGTATGTGATGGTACCAATTTGATTGTTTTGCCTGCCCGTTGTGGAGGAGGATACATTAGTTCCAACCAAACAGGCGCTCCCAAACGCTCGACGTATTGTTCGAATTCGCGTTCGCTGCCGTATTTCTATCTGTCTCCAGGGAGCGGCTGTAAGTCGATTAAAGCAAGTATGAGGCGTCAGTTTCCGGCAATGCAAGAAATCTCACCAGCCCGGAAGAAGAAGGATGGTATGGAATTGTACAGATATAGAAGAGTGAAATTTACCAGCGACTCACTCTTCAAACGCCTGTGAGATGATTTCGGCTGGTAAGTCTGTTGGAACGCCTTGAGAATAAACATTCGGATCCAATGGTGAATATCCCGGTGGTGGGTAGTCAGAGCCGATCCACCCTCCTACCAGCTGATGGAGTCTTGCCTGAACACCCGAATGCTGACGTTCTTCTCGGTCTCGTCGCCTTTGTTCCCTTCTCTCGTTTCTCTCCTGTCGCCTTTGTCGGCGTATTTCCTCTTCATCCTCCGAAGCAACATGTGCGTTTGCGTCCGAGTTTGCTCGAATGGTTTCACCACTTTCACCCGACTCACCACTGCTACCAACTCCTTCATCTCGGTCTCGGTAGGCTCTTCCCCCGAAATAGGAAGGAGAAGATTCGTGGGGATGCATAGATCGAAGTGAGATATCCATAGGATTCGGAGTGGGTGGGTTATGATGCAGCGGAGAAAGCTCGGTAGAGGACGCAAGTCGGTCTTGATCGTGATCAGATCCAACGGAATCTTCATCGCCTGAAGTGCCCGTACTATAGGTCGCATCCAACGGATTGCCTCCCTCCTCTACATCAGCGTCTTCATCGACAACGGGTGGGAAAGATCGATTCAACTCGGGACGGTCGGAAGGGGAGTTGTATCGCGCGCGGACGACGGCAGATGTCGAGGACTCAGCGCCTTGAGGTCCTAGTTGGGCGTTATCGTCTTCGCCGTTTTCGTCGTCACGGTAGACGTCATCTCGGAATCGAGATTGGGTGGGTGTATCCAGTAGCTCAGTTTCTTCACCTTCAACGGCGGTTGAATGAGCGGTGGGTGCTCCGGCCCGAAGAGGGGAAGGATGGGAGGGGATCGAGGAAGAGCGCCACGAAGGCGGTCGTCGCCTTTGTTCACGTTTCCCTTGTCCACGTACATGTGCGTTCACATTCACGTTGATGGATCTTGATCCTGTCAGAGGAATGTTACCTTGCGTTGCTCCATGGCTCGACGGAAGTAATCTCGGGTCTGCTCCTGCCAAGATATGTCTCGCCACTGCCGCACCTTCCGCGGTCATATTTCTCGCGCCTCCTGGTGCTCCATACCCCGCTTCTAGAAGGATACTACCTCTCTCGCTCCCATATGCAGGGGGAGGTGCCAATGTCCCGATCATGGGTGCCAATCCCCATTTTTTGACATTCGCTTCGATGAACACGAATCCACTCTGGCCGAGATTCACATGGACACTGCATGCTCCATTCGCGCCGATCGCGGGGAAAAGGTTGAAACCATTCAAGCCGGTGTAGGAGTCTTCGAATTTCTTCCCGTTGCGTGTGAAAAACACGGTCCCTGTTCTTGGTCGGTAGCCGACACCGAGGACGTCGCCTTGCGCAAGAGGTGGGCCTAATGATGAAGCAGTGAATGGGTAATTGTGACATTTGAAGCCATCGGAACTGAAATACCCAATGGAGACTTTATTCCAACCTGGTAATCGGAATGAAGGATACGGTTTCGTTGCGAGCCCAACGACGACTTCGGTTCCTGCTGGTTTTTCGTACATCTTCGCTTCCCAATAATAGACCTCGTTCAATTTCGGGATTGGCAAGTTCGCAAGAACGGTATTTCCTCCTCCTTCGCGTGTCGCCATCCCGGGTCCATCGGTGAGGAACGTGATCTCAGTCCGGGACTCGACGTAGAGTGAGAGGTTAGACTCGTAGTCTGGTTCGAAACACCAAGCGCTCACTCCCTTTTCTTGGATGCTTAGGAATTGGGAGAGGGTGATATCAGAGGGGACAGAGTTCGCCGGGTACTGCTCTTGGTAATCTTTTCCTCGCTTGTATCCTTCTGCCACTTCCGGACTGACTCCTTCCAACCAACGCGCTTCCACTCCTGCGATTCCGCCTTCTCCAATCACACCTTCATTCCGACTCAGATCGAGGGGCCCACCATCTTCGACTAGCCGAATCCCTTTACGCCGACGAACATAGATGATCCCGATGAGAAAAACGAGAACGAGGAAGAGAAGGGTGGAGAGGACGATGAGGAGCGGGAGGAGGACGAAGATGAGAGGGACACGTCGTTCGCCTGAGGGGGCAGGGGAGTGCTCCGAGTGGTTGGTCGGAACCGGGATTGGAAATGGGAATTGGGATTCGTATGGGAGGAAAACGGATGTGGCAGATGGATACATGGTGACGAAGGGGGTCTGACCACGATGAGAGTGACCAAGAGAGGTGCCGGTGGCGAGAACGGAGGCGGAGGCGAAGGCGTCTAAAGGCATTCTAGAGAGGTTCGAAAAATAAGCAATCCAATATCGTCGAGGTCGATATCAAATGTCTTATACCCCATCTCCTTGATTCAGGTCCGAATCAAGCGGATGGTTGTCAGTCGTACCGCTCTGCGAACTGACGTGCGATGAAGGTGGCGGGATGGCGATTATGATACAGGGTCGCTCCCTTCTTTCTGGTCGCTGATCTATCTGACAACCCTGTGTCAAACTATTCGAACTTCGAACGTCGCACTATCAAAAAGCGGTGACGTGACGTGATGATGGGACTCGGATTCGGGTGTATATGCTTGTGTGTGTATGATAATTACCGGAATGATCGACGGTTCGTCATGCAGAGATCGGGGGGAAGGGAAGGGGGCCGCGAAACCGAAGATGAAGGGGGTTGGGGGGTGGCGCCAAGCTGAAACAATGGGACAAGATGAAGTAGGATCGTAG